>ADNK01000053.1:0-141941 GCA_000320545.1 Bigelowiella natans CCMP2755 | reverse complement strand
CCTCTCTCCTCTATCTCTTCTCTATATGTGTGTGTGTGTGTGTACTCCTACTTCACCACAGGCTGCTAATCAAACGGATCATCCTCACTGGGGCTCCGATTAGTGTGTCTAAACGGCAAGCAGTGGTAGTAATGATGGTGATTATAACTCCTACTACTATTACTTAATGATATGGCGAGAGAGGTGATTAGCGATAAGATCGGTGACAAAATGACAACATTCTGGAAGAAATATCATCATCATCATCATCATCATCATCATCATCATGGTCATTATATCATCGATTCTGGACATGTCACCGTCTTCGTCGTGCTGATATGCGGACACTGGAAAAAACAGGTGAGGCACATGTTCTTCCGTCCGGAGGACGTACGTTGGTTCAAGGTAATAGCACTAACAACAACGATAACAACAACGCACACTCATTATACTTCTCTCTTCCCCACCCCACCCCCTGCTACATACAGCCCGTAGAATTGTGGACGAAAACTGGGCTGATCGGGCATATCCAAGGTGCGCACGGAACTAAGGGATATATGAAATGCACATTTGACGGCCATATAAAGAACCACGACACGGTGTGCATGAGCCTTTACAAACGCCAGTACCCGCCCTTCGACCCTCGAGACTTTGGAGAGATGCCAGAGACGTTCAACGGGACCGCAGGGTACTGATTATTATTGAGCATGTGAAAGGAGGTGGAGAATGGTGGTGGTTGCTCCATGTATGTGAAATTTGAACATAGCGTTGGAAAAGCGAAGCTGTGCCTCTTTTCTTGCTAGCAGCAGGCAATCTACTTGCGCGTTCTTGCATAGTCACACGCATGTGTTCAACAATGTGCTACAACCGACCTTCTTATCAAAAGCCTACATGTCGTTGCTATAAGTACAGATCTATTTCTACACCTAGCAAAGCCACATCTAGCTAGATGTGGACGTATCTAGAAAAATATGATGAAGATGTGAAAAGTGATATGAGAGCTGAATTATGTAACCCCATCTTGCATGCTGCTCAAATGCTTGCTATGCATGTGCGCAGCGTATCTCGTCAAAGAACTAGCTACAGGCACCATGGCATGTGACATGCAGCCTTCCTACCAGCCGTGTGTTAGTAGCTATGTTAGGCTAGTAGGCATGCATGTGTAAGTATATAAGTTACTATTTATTCACAATTTTCGTTTTATATTTGTACGTACAGCCATCACAACTTGAACAACAGTAGCGCAAGCCTCATACTGAATCATTACGTGTTTGGAAGCACGTACACATATGTCATTCACACAAATAGCACATGCTAGCATGCAACAAACCACATTTCGGAATAAAGAGGAAACCCATCATGTGACTAGATGTACCTAAAACAATTATTACTGCAAGTATATACGCTACTTTTTCAAGTTCATTTTCCCGTGCGCTGCTGTGTCAGGAATTATATATAATTAGCGTGTCTGAAGATAAACTAGCGAGTAACATTTTAGTGCATGCGTATCCTACATGTATAGGTTTGAACTTTAATCGTTGCGCAACATGTCCAACGCTGTAGCTCAGCAGATGCAAGTCATAGCAAACTCGTAGCTAGTGAAGAGGCTCAATCACACGCATTAAACTTTTGACAGTAAGCGATGCAGGACACGCAATGTTGACAACACGCACGCGCGCGCAGGCATGTCATCCACAGCTACCTTATATTATTAGTCAAGTACTGCACTAATGTTTAACCCTCCTCCTCATCTCCCTATTCTTTGTACAGCGTATATGAACGGCTAAGAATATCCCTTTCCTGTCCAGGGCCCGTTCCTTGTTTTTTGCTGCATTTTGTGGCGCCGTTTATGTAGACAATCATTGAATCAAAAGGATATGTGTGCAACTGGGAAAAGGTGATCTGAAGCAAAGAGGCCGTTATATCGGTTGCAGCACTCCCCTGCAGATGGTAGCGCCGGATGACATTCTATTGACCCGCTGCCGAGCAGCTCGAAATCTGACCACAAGATGGGTTGAGTGGGGGATGACGCATCAGCGACTTTATTTTATGATCAAATAATTCTTATCATCGTCATCATCTTAGATCTTCACCTGACACTGAGACGCCTCTTACATACACCGCATCGATTCGTTTCGTAGGACCCCAGCTTGGGAAGGTCATGCCGCGCTGCCCTGGCCCGCCATACCTTTGTGATAGTAGTTGAATACTGTGATTGATTGATTCATTGATGATGATGATGATAATGATGATGTTTTCAGATGGGAAGAACATCATACTACTACAATGCGTCTACTCACTACCCTGCTTC
Source organism: Bigelowiella natans CCMP2755 (assembly GCA_000320545.1). NCBI lineage: Eukaryota > Cercozoa > Chlorarachniophyceae > Bigelowiella > Bigelowiella natans. The sequence goes on along the minus strand of ADNK01000053.1, from coordinate 139,651 downwards.
GAGAAAGGCGTCTCGCATTCCTGCCTCTCCTAAGATTTCAGTCGGGTCCAATGGATGGATATTCGAGCCGATTGGGTTGTTGAAGTCTCCGGTGAGAATCACGGGTCCTTCTAAGCCCTTTATATACTCGCCGATCTGCTGGAGTGTCTTCCAGCGTGCACGCTCACTCAACGAGAGGTGTGTGGTCAGGAAATGAAGTTTTTTCGGCGTCGTTGATTGCGAAGAGGAGGCACTATCATCATCACCGCCGTCACCGTCATCATCGTCATCATTATCATTTTCTTCTTGTTGAGTTGGGATGAGGATTGTAGTGTGGAGGCAGAGACGCTGATGATAGTCGGAAGGATCACTTCGATCTAAGAAGAGGGAGAGCGCCGAGGAGGACTCGATGCGAAACCGCGACATCACGCCTACCCCCTCGTGTACGGTGTGAAATGGCCCTTGAGACTGATGATATTCACGAGATATTATCATCATCATCATCGTCGTCGTCATCATCAGAGAGAAGAAGGAATATACAGCAGCAGAAACACAACTCGATTGGGTAACAAGAAATTAGTTTGCACAGCAACATCGATTAGATGTTGTTGTTGTTGTTGTTTGCCCTGCTGTGATGTTGGCGCAAGGAACCGCAACATCGCAACAAATCAGCTGCAGCCGATCGATAATGTTGTTCTCTTTCTTGATGAGAGAATGGTTGAAGTAAGGAAGGGGGCTTTATATTTTGTCTGTTCGTATTAAAAGCCTCTTCCTCCTGCTTCCTCCTCCTCCTCCTCCTCCTCCTCCTCCTCTTACAACAACAACAACTACTACTACTACTACTATTACTACACAACCACGAATCTCCCCCCCATTACATAGCATACATAGCATAGAAACGTCGTCGTCGTTGTCGTGCATTGTTACCCGCTCCTCAAACATTTGAGCTGGCTTGTAGACAAATTCCATGTCCTCTCTGCCAGGTAAACATACACACATACATGCGTATTAATAACAATAGCAAAAAAATACCTTGAGATGGCTTTTGACCATACAACATAATGAGTGATGAAAACTCAACAACCGAAGTTCTGCGAGAGCGAGCGATTGGAACTTTCGCGCTCCAGGGTAGTTAAGATCCACAGACGCCGGAAATGATCTATCACGAGGCCTTACGCGTAATTTACTTCTAACCTGAAAGGAGAGAATGCTGAGTACTAATGCAACACTCATCTATGCTTGCAACCCCCTTGCGACAAACAACCAAGGGCAGTATAGGGAAGTGTGCTTTCCCACGTTGAAGCTCAACGTCCTGCACTTTAAGAGAAGTTGTGCTTCATGACTATTATTAGTGCTATTGATGTCAATGTTCTCAATATTATGATTATTATTATCATTATTATTATCATTATTGCAGCATTTTCCCTACGGTTCTCTTTCTATTCTCTTTCGTCGTTGCTCTCCTTTCAAATATTACATTTGCTTTCATGTGATTTGATCCCCCCCCCCCCCCCCATCTCCACCACCTCTTGTATCCCGATGATATCGATTCCCGACATTGCATTCTTCAGGATTTGCTGCGGAAGGAAAGTAACATTAGGAGGAGAAAATCGTATGTGTATGTGCGGCGGATGCTTTTTTGTTGCTGCGCATATCTATGCAATCGACTGTGAAGAAGAGAAGATAAACGACAAACGGCATTGGTTACCAGGCGAGGACCGAACAGGTTGTAATTCCATATATTAAAGCTCATCACACGCTGAAAGGAAGAGTGTTTCGAGACACAAAGATCAAAGGCGAGAGGAGGAGGAGGAGGAGGAGGAGGAGGAGGAGGAGATCTCAGACAAAACAAGAAATAATAATACATGTCCATCCTTTCTCACACACACACACACGCACACACGCACACACACATCCACACACCACACATACACAATGGATATGCAGCGCGCCTCCCTCCCCCCCCCCCGGAGAGAATGTTACCAGTGTTGGGCCGCTTTTGGACTTCTTCGGAACGGGGAGGGGTGGGGGCAGATAGCCATAGTGCGACACCAGAAATTTGTCACTGATGATAATTGTGAGAAGATATAGATCAAGAGAGAGAAGTCAGCAATTGAACAGCAGATGAAAAATAGGTTATTCAGATTGACTGCTGCATGTTTAATGGTGGATGATGTTACGTGTGTGTGTTTCATCATTTTCAGCGTCGTTGTTTGGAAATACAATGCAAATCGCCAGGAATCGTGCTGCTACTCTTTTATCTATGGATGATTACCATATTTTTGATTCTACACACACTTACACACACACTCACACACAGAATATTGTAATTAAATATATGATATATGTTACGATTACTTACCCCTCATCGTGCTTGCATTTGATGTACGTCACGACGTGATTCTCACTTTTGTTCTAAAGAGTAAGTGTGTGTGTGTGTGTGTGTGTATGTGTGTGCGTGTTTGTGTGCAGAAAGAGAGAGAGACGCAGATAGGGAAATACAGAAATAGATCAGGGAAAAGAAAGATGTGGAAGTGTGTTATCTTCTTTTTTTAGAACCCATTCAGCATCTAATTTAGAGGAGGAAATGAAAAGCACAAGGATATACAACCAAAGAACAAAGAGTCCCTGTCTTCCCCCCCCCCCCCCCCCCTTCCCCCCCTATTTCTCTCTTGCACAAACACACAAATACATCTGTTTCAATCTTGATCTGGGCGTCCACATATGTCACGTACTCTCCACGCCGGCCCTCAAGGCTGCAGCATAAACATCAGTGAACGTGAATAGTGCAACGGACGATGGTGTGGGCATCGAGCATCAATAAAGACGACTACGATATGAAAATAGCAAACGACACCGAATGACACTCGCATTCTCCCATCAGCGTACATACGGGTGTGTATGAGACTGGGCGCTGTAGACTTTCTTTAGCTGCGTGTTCTCTCCAAAGATTGTCGGGTACTTTGCCAATATCGTGCTACAGGATAGAAACAGGATATTGAGCAGCAAACGTCAAGGAACAGCAGTGAAAGTTATGCGAATTGTTGACACAAATTTTCCGATTTAACATATGGTGTACGGCATCGTGAGATATAATTTGAACAAAGAAAAACGACTATGTTTCTATCCGCTTCTAGTCTTCTCTCCCTCCAGCATCATCGATTGTGACGCGCTCGAGAACAGCCGTCCAAAATCGATGATGATGATGATGATGATGATGATGAAAAAGCCCTTCTCATTATATCCAGCAGTGTCAACTGCGAGCAGCAGTAGTGAAAATAGCAATCTCATTTATAAGGGATATCAACCTAAGGGGGCTTTGATATTCCTGGTACATGGGGTCTGTCTTATCGTCCTCCATTTCTTCCCTTTCTCCGTTACTTCCTCCTTCCTTTTGTCCTGAAAGTAATTCCTCCTCTCCTACCTCCTTATCCATCTCTAGTGGCTGCGATGTGAAAGAGTTGATGGTACATACATCACATTAGGAATAACGACGGTCATGGAGGAAGGAACAACACATTGTGCTATATACAACCCACCACTTTCTTCTTTTTCTTCTTCTTCCTTTATTCGTGTTAAAAGCATCATCCTACCTTTTGACACGAAGGAGGGGGCTTTGAGAAATCTATCGCAGATGTCCCGCTGCTGTCATCAATGCCAGGACCTGAGCAGGAGGGTGGGGGCTCCTCCTCCTCCTCCTCCCCCTCCTCTTCAATACGAGTGTTCGAGTCCTCAGGGGATGCAAGATTATTCTTCTGTCCGGTTTGATCTTGTAGTTTGCTGTGGGGAAGATGATGATAAAGGTATGTGTGTGTTAGAAGGGAAGGGCAGAGGGGAAAGATAGAGGGGAAGAAACGAGGGAGAAACAGAGAGAGGGACGTCAATACACGACGAATGCGACCAAAATGAGCAAAGAAAGTAGCAAAAATTCTCACTACTATTACTTCATTTGCTCGACTTGCTCCTGCATCATCTTGAATCGTTGTCTTATTTTTGGGTCGATACTACGGCTGCTGCCCCCCATCTGCGCTGTCACTCCAGTTAGTCGGCCAAAGCTTAGGAGAATTGCCAACACGACGACGATGCACAATGCACCCAACGCTAGCAGAAGCAGCTTGCCCCCCCTTCCACCTTGACCGTCATTACGAATCGTTTTCCGCGTAAACTTTGTTTTTAATTTGCCTCTGCCCTGCTTGTCAATAGAGTCATCGCTACTAGTTGCAGAGGGGGTACTCGAGGCGCCCAGATCCTTCTCCTTCGTCTCCTTCTCCCCCGACTGCGATGTATTCTGGGAGGAGGAGGAGGAGGAAGGCATTTATCACAACCAAAGTTGGTTCTCCAGTTTGGAAGAGGTGCAGGTGATACGTGGGGGGGTCGGTTTGCGGGGCTGTGGCAACTGAAAAACTACTCTAGTCCGAGATAGTTCAGATAAAATAATACGCCCACAATATCTAACAAATTATTTACAATCCAACAACAATAAAAAGCTAACGGCACAGGCCTCAAGAGTGCCGCTCTCAATATTACGATGTTCTTAGCACGAAAATACGACCAAAAGTGAGTCTCGAAGAAAGGACTTATAATCTTAGATATATGTCCGATGAATCGCAGCACGAAATATAACGGCGAAGTTTGGCTCACTGTCATGCTCACACAGGCTGGTGACAGCGAGGTAAATTTAGACGAATTCTGCCCTGCGACATGGAATATATTGCTTCGCATAGGATAAATAGGCGATATTTTAATTACCGTTGAAAGATGATCATCGCCATTATTTTGAATTATCTCGTCGAAACAAGCAGATCCAGGAGCCTCACATCCAATCGCCAGGATCAATGCTGCCGCACACGCATCCCTATCATCAATAAACAACACGGTGGAAGGACGGAGCAGCAAGTCCCTCCAGCCTGATGATCAGGAAGCAATATATGTTGAGGTAGAAGGGAAGGGATGGGGAGAATCGCATCCTCAACGAGCGAACCGAACCCTCGTGACTGGATCTAATTTCTCTTTACTTCTCTTTCGTCCTCACCAAACCGAGAATACAGTGCTATTGGTGCACTCTCTTCCTCTCTCATGTTATTCCTGGTTTTTCCGAATCGAATTTATAGAATAGCTCATGAATCTGTCGTTCCGACGCTTGGGGGAGATGATTGAATGACTCGGAACACTTTTTGTTACAGGCTGCTGATTCTCGTGCTTAGTCTGCTCAACTTGCGCTTTCTCGCCACTATTTTTCAATCTACACCTCAACGGATTCACCAAGGACCGCCGAGGCTATGGGGCGGCCCCGTTGGCATGAGCACTAACTGTAAAAGGGGAGGGATGAAGTTTGTGGATCACCCACCAGTGCTCCAACTACTCAGGAGACTCAACGGGGGGGCGAGGCCGAAAAGTAGTAGCAGCAGCAGCAACGCATCAAAGAGGCCCAAATTAATGGGTAATTCTCTCTCTCTCTCTCTCTCTCTCTCTCTCTCTCTCTCTCTCTCTCTCTCTCTCCTAATCATCACAGTTGCGTCACACCCGATGATAAAATGCCATTTTCCTTATTCTTCTCCAAGTCCTCCTTTGTGCTCGAACGACCGCTACCCACTATATCTACGGCTAGTTACATTTATAAAATGCGAATAATAACGCAGGATCTAACTCTCTGGTGGATGCAAAGCAGCAACAGCAGCCGGATAAGGGAAAATACGAAGATCGGTGCAGTTGGCCGCAGCTCATTATAACTTCTAAAGGTATTGTAAAAGATTCCAAGAAGAAAAAAAGGATGATATGAGGATAATAATGAAGGAGCTAGAAAATTGGGTTAAGAATGAAAATCTGCATTAGGGTCATTTCGCAAGGGTACGACTCGTGCAGCACTGTTGCTGCTTTGTAAAACGCACACTTACACACACACACACACACACACACACACACACACATATATATATATATATATATATATATATCTACAATGCAGAACAGCTAGTGGCACTGGAGACTAAAATTAGAAACTCACAACGAGTCGCACTACACATAAATTCGGATATTGCAACTGCTGTTCCAAAGGCCAAAATCATTGGCATCTCGCTTGCTCTATCACCCTTCAATGAAACTGCATACATTCCACTCCAGGTTGGTGAATCAAACCATCGATTACTTTTTATGTCTACTGCCCTCTGGTCAATACGATAAATCGTGGTTGTTGTACATGAGATAGAGGGGAAGGGGAGGGGAAGGGCTTGTGGGGCCTGACTAATGAGAATGAAAATCGGAGAACGTAAAAGTCATTAGCAAAACTCTTCTAATCATATCACCCCTTCTCCCATTCATATCTTGACCTCCTGTAGCACACCTATGATGGAGTTCCCGCCCAGCTGAACGCAAAGCTTGTGCTTGAGACGCTCGCAGGAGCTTTGAATTTCTCCAGCCCCCATTCCTCCTCCTCCTCATCCTCCTCCTCCTCTTTTTCCCCCACGGGAAAAGACAAGGGCCGGAATGCGCCTGTTCTCATCTCACATGACCTTAAAAGAGCTCTTCGGTTGATCTATCAAGAAACAGGGTGGGAACAACAACGGCGGCTCCTCGCTAATATCCTAACATAATAGCAAGAAAAACCTCAACGTGAATATATGTGTGCTGCATCCATCTTATTTTAGGGTCTTTTGGGGGGAAAGCGAGCATCTTCTTCACTCACTGCAGGCGCACCAACCCCCCCCCCTTCGCTTATACGACACGTTGCTTATGGCGTACATATACAACAGTAATACTACCAACACCTTCTATGTGTGGTGGTGGTGGTGGTGGACGAGGAGGAGGAGGAGAGAAGGGGGTTTGGGCTGGCGGAGATTGGAGTTGTTGGGAGAAAACGTGGAGTGCATGACGTTTTGGCCGTAGAATCCTTTGTCCGCTGCCTTTTTGAAAATCATGATGATTATCATTATTATTATTATCACATCCTCTTCCCTGCCTCGTTTATCTCAGGCACAGGGAATAACCGCATTGAGGCGCTTCTTCAAAGGCACTTAAACCAACAACTGTCAAAGAACACTGATGAAGGTACGGCGGTATTCCTTTGCTTGAAGGATGCCCCCCCCCCCCCCCCGTCGCTTGGAACGAAGGTTTGATTTCTACTCTCCCCTGCTTGTTTTTGATGTACTTAATTAACAGTCTCTGCCGGACGGAGGACTAAGGGAGGAACTCGCGCGGGGGGCATGTGTGCGCAGGATATCACGCAATCCATGAAAGTTTGTTTATACATTTATCATCCGCTGTGATATATGAGTACGCAAGCAACCAAACCCCTCCCCCCACCACTCCACACACTTTCAATTGACCTGTGTGACGACATTTGGGATGATGAGCTCAGAATACCTACACGGATCTTCGCATGTACATATAAATCATGTAAATTTTATGACCCCCCCGCCCCCCCTCCCCCCCCACACACATATATCTTATCTGTGTGTGTGTGTGTGTGTGTGTGTGTCCTAGAATGGTTGTGAAGTAGCGCACGGTCTTGTTGAGCTAGCAGCTTTCTTTGAGAGAGAGCTTCAAGAGACACCATCCACCAGCGACGACATCAAGAAGAAGGAGGAGGAGAGAGAAGATGGGCAGAAAGGCTGCGTTGGGGACGCCGACAAAAATAGAAGATCAGTTAGTAGTAGTAATAGTAGTAATGAGAGTAGCAATAGCGGCGGTAGCGAATTATTAAGCAGTCCTCGTTGGGATCTTTTCAGTAAAGTGGAGATGCCAGTGATGCAGGTAATTATTAGCTACTTAAAAGTAGATAAATGGGTGGCGGTGATCGAAGGAAAGAGGGGGAGAGGGGAGGAGGAGGAGGAAGAGGAGGAGGAGGAGAGAGTGCACTAACCCTCTCATCATCGATGTTGTCCGTGAATATATGGTTGTTGTCCTCCTCCTCTGCACAATTCTCTGCTTGGCGTCCATTCCTAGGTCTTGGCCCGAATGGAATCTACCGGTGTGCTACTGGACGTGGGGAGGCTGGAACGATTAGCTGCAAATTGTGCTGAAAACATCAATCGCCTCACCAAAGAGGTAGTCGTGGAGAATCATATTCCTTCGTTCACGAAGCAAAAGAAGATGAGGATACCTCAATGTTAGCGCGCATGGCGACCCTGCTGTCTGTTGCGACTGCGATCGATAGAACTTGTCCTTGTTATTAATGATTGCTGTGTTGCGTTGTCAGACGTACGCAATTGTCGGGGAACAATTCAACATTAATTCGGCGGCGCAGCTGCAGGTTATGGTGACGATTAGATGACTTCGATCACGCCAGCATGATTAACATTACCGCCTCTATTTGGTTCTTGAGCAAGATGTTCGCACTGATAGTGAAAGCTCTCATCCTGTCATCACTAGGCTATTCTATTCGAAAAGCTTTCCCTGCCCGTGCTTGACCGCAGCAAGAGCGGTGCGTTCCTTCTCCGCCCACATCAACAATACACGCATACGTTTATATGCATGCATTTGTGTACACGGATGCGCGCTAGCATTGTGATAGTATGTTGTAATATCATCGTTAGATTTCGTCGATTAGAGTGTACTTCTTCTACGGTCGTCCTCCTCCTCCTCCTTCTTCTTCCTCACTGTTCGTGATTGTTACTGTTCTTCCTTTTCCCATGTGCTAAGGCCAACCCTCCACCAGTGAGGACGTCTTGAACAAGATCGTCAACGATGCGAAATTGAAGCGAACACACGCCAAAGGGACAAGTCTCGCGGTTATATCTGCGTGCGTGCGTGCGTGTGCTGTCGTGTACGGTGAAGCATAGGGCATCTTCGTTTTGTGGAATTGCTTATAGAATATATCCCGCGCACACAAACACACACAGCAGTCGACGTCTACGATAAAGCTTTGACGTCGTATGTAAATATCGTTATCATCGTTCGGTTTAGGCTGCAGTACTTGATTATCGTCGATATACGAAGCTAAAATCAACATGGCTAGATAGGTACACCTTCTTCTTCGTCGTCCCCTTCTTTAGGAAACACAAATTATCGATACCGCTCTCCCCCCCCTCCTTTCTCGTCTGCTGTATACGATCTCTCCGCTATCACCTTCTTCAGTCTACCGCGTAGCACCGATCCTACGGACTCTCGCGTGAGATGCACATTTAACCAGGTGTGCGATTAATTATGCACACGCACACACACACACACACACACACACACACACATATATATATATATATATATATATATATATATATTCCTGCGTGTACTGCTACACAGGCTCAAAAACAACAATAACAACAACAACAGCAGCAATAACAGAAGCAACAATAACAACATCTACAATACAACAATAACAACAACAACAACAACAACAGAAGCAACAAAAACAACATCTACAACACAACAACAACCCTTCTTAATTAGGCCACCACATCAACCGGGAGGCTATCATCATCCAGTCCGAATCTGCAAAACATCCCGGCTCGGTAGGAATCCCTCAAACATGCACAATACTCACAGACGTGCACAGGCAAATGTCCGCTGAGTGTGATGATGCTTGTCCGTATTTCGTTGATTCATGAATCCATTCATTCATTTATACCGTGACCAAGGACAAAGGAGGGGCGCGAAGTGCGGGAGGCCTTCGTTGCTCCAAACGGCCACAAAATGCTGTCGGCCGACTATTCACAGGTGGACGTCGTTTTTTTACACAAACACACACACACATGAATGCACTAAATATATTTAATAATATATATATATATATATATATATATATATATTGATTTCCATCATATCTCCTCCTACTTGTGCTTCCCTCATCCTATTCCCGTCTCTGATCCACAGATAGAGCTAAGGATAATGGCAAATTTCTCCCGCGACAAGTCGCTCGTGGAGGCGTTTCGTGAAGGCAAAGATGTGCGTCGCAAAACTCTTCCAAACACCAACAGATTGTTTAGAAAAGCAACAGCTCATCATTATTGTACTCTTGTCATTGCTCTTTTTTTCCCTCCCCCCCTTTTCCCTTTACGTCATTGCAGGTCCACAAAGCGACGGCATCACAGGTGTGTGTATGTGTGTGTGCACGCGCGCGCGTTTACTCGGAGAGCCCATATTTTGTGGCATTTGGTGATATCCAAAGACACAAAGCAGAAGGGATATTTATATGAGAATAACACGCACGCACATACGCATACACACACACACATGCACATGCACATACGCTCACAAAAGAAGTTGCAATTCAAAGATGTTCGGTGTATCGGAGGCAGCTGTGACGGCGGAAATGCGTCGAAGAGCGAAGACAATAAACTTCGGGCTGATCTACGGAATGTCCTCGTAATAAGTTGCAAGTGGATCCCACTTCCCAACACAAAATTAAATCGATCTCACGAGATGTCTATGAAACACACATTCATACCGATAATTTTTTTAAGACGAATGTAGATTGAAATTCGTGTGAAAACATAAACAAATGAATAAATAAATATGCATATACGTGCGTGCGTGCGTGCGTGCGTGCGTGCGTATGTGTGTGACATCTTATGTCGGTGGGTCGTCGTTGCGAGTAGATTCGGCTTGGCAGCACAACTGGGTGTCAAGGAACCTGAGGTACGTAGTCATCGTCGTCATCATAATGAACATCTTGACATACATGTAACGTACATGTAATCTAAGCGACAGCAGCAGCAGCAGCAGCAGCAGCACAACATTCTGTTCTTTCTCTTCTTCTCTAACGAGCCACCTCCCATTCCTACGACCAGGCTCGCGGCATGATATCCCGGTACTTCCGTCAATATCCGGGCGTCCAAGCTTACATGAACCGCACGCTGGAAGAGGCCAGGAAGCGAGGGTATAGCCGCAGTTGCATTCTTAACTCTTCTTAAGTAGAGACTGTGACATTCCGTATAATGGTGTGTGTGTGTGTGTGCGTGTGCGTGTGTGTGTGTGTGTGCGTGTGCGTGTGTGTGTGTGTGTGTGTGTGTATGCGTGGTTTTGCTTAGATATGTCGAGACTTTGCTAGGGCGGCGCATTCATGTACCAGGAGTGAATTCACCCCGTAAGTACCACTCCATATACACATTACTTGTATCGTCTGCCTCTGGTGAAGATGAAATTTATGTGCTCTAATGTAAATTGGTATATGTAATATATGTGTGTGCGTATGTGTGTGTGTGTGTGTGTGTGTGTGTGTGTGCATATGATATGTGTGTGTTGCCTAAGGACTGAATGTGAGAAAGGGAGCGGAAAGACTTGCAATTAATGCTCCGGTGCAGGGCTCTGCAGTGGATCTCATAAAAGTAGGAGGAGTACACTGGATGCTGTTGTATTTAATATGCTGCGCAGTATTGGAAATGCTACTAGCGTTGGAGAATGTCGACAAATATTTCGATTTTCTTCCGATTCATTTATGCGTGGCTAATATTTAATGGCCAGATTGCCATGGTGAATATTGCCCGACGGATCCAAAAGGACGCCCTCTCTGCACGTCTCACGATGCAGGTAATTATTATTCGCCCCGCAGAAAACAACGACATCAATATTGACAGATGTCGAAAGGATCACATTAGAAACTACAGTACATGCATGTATCTATATTCATGCTCTCAGTTATTTGTACATATTTTTGTTATACAGTACGATTTATCATTTGTCTCTACTTGTGTTAAGGTGCATGACGAGCTGATCCTGGAAGTGGCGGATGAGGCGCTCGAGGAGGTGAAAGCTGTCATAAAGCAGGAAATGGAGCGTGCAATGCCGGAACTTGGAATCCCTCTTCTCGTCAACATCGACATTGGACGACACTGGTCACATTAACAAAGTGTTGGGATATTCCATTATCAGCAACGTTGATGATAGTGTATGTGATACCTGCTTATGTGTGCCGTGCTCGACTGCTATATTTATATCTATCTATCTATCTATCTATCCACCTGTCAAATTGTGGATGAGAACGGAACTGGCGGCATGTGATTTATGTTTTGTGGTCTGCTAGTCTGAGTGTAATAGACATATGTCTCTTATCTTGCAAGTTATGAGCGATTGCCTGATCGAACGATGTAGAAATTAGGTGTCGTAGTAGAGAGGAGATCAATGAAATGAGTGTTTGAAAGCGTGCGATTTTTGCGCTGCAAATCGCCAATCTAGCAATGTGTTAAATTAAAGGACCGCAATTAAAATTTTGTCCGCATGATTTTCACAGAGCTGCGCGCACATACACGCCAGTGATTCGCATTATCTAGATTGTTGAGTGTGGGCCTATCTAGCTATGTTTATGGGCATGCATGCGCACGTACATGGCTAGATGGACAACAAGCTAACGAGCCATACGCATTGTCTCGGAGGCCAACTAAGCAGCGATCGGGCACAAATATAAAAACATGACTCACATGTGTGCGTTGCCAGCTAGCCAGGTAATAACGCACATCTTGATATATTCGATCTACACTATTGTAAAAATGTGTCCCGCTGGGCGAATCAATGTGGAAGCGTACGTAGCTATCTAGCTATAGCAACTATACAACTACTAGATAAGCAGCGACGGCACGTACAGGTTAGCAGCCGAGGAGAGTGCACATTTGGATATGCGTATATGCATGATGTATGCGTAAAGTAAGTGTGTAGCAAATGCACAAATAGCTCGTGATAATGAAGAAACTACTTACAATGTAACTCTATCTACCGGAACGCAATTGCGTGCAATCATATCAGAAACTATCTTTTTTACCAATTTTTCCTCTGAGGTAGCAGAAACGACCGCTCATTTCTCATCCCAATTCCTGTCTCATCAATTAATGATAGCACTGTTTTTTTACAGTCGTGTGTCTAGGTCGTTATTTCTAAATTTTGCTCTTTTGCCATCACGCCTTAAGGAGATTCATGAACACTTTGTAATCTACGAACTCCTTCGTACCATCGACTCCAGCGCTCTTAAAGAGAGCCTCAACCTTAAAGCAAAGGCAAAAGAGAAAAGAGTGAGGATATAGTCTTTCCGATGAAATGACTGATCTTCCGCTCTCACCCCATGTGACATCTCAATGACGACTTCATCATCATATTCCATGCTTGTTTGGTTAAAGAACACCTGCTCCGGAAGGATTTTGTCCCCCAGCGTTGTGATCGAGTGTTTGAATGTAGTAAGATTTATAAGGCCCTTCTTTTCTCCATTGTCAAACACTTTAAACGCCTTCTCGATCTCCTCGTCAGTCTATCATTTATCATCAGTACGTAATCAATAATTAGGTACTCAAGAGTGCAACAAAATGGAAAAGGATTTTTTCCCGTTATCTCTCCTTCCCTCTCCCGACCAATTCATGATCACAAGGTCCGTTCTTATCTCCATCATCATCAACAAAAATCACCCCATCTCTTACAACCACACCTTCTCAATCTTGGAAGCCTCAGCTGCATACTTCTTGAAGTCTTCAAATGTAAGGCCTCCGTTGCACTCCTCATCAGCTCGTTTCTTAAGCATCTCAATATTCTCGTTCGTAAGGCGCTTGCCAATGCTTCGGAGGGCCTCTCCTAGCTTTGAAGAATCAATTTTCGTATTCTGGGGCATTTGGAGGTTGAAAGCCTCTAACAGCAACTCTGATTCCTTCAGCTCTGCCATACTTCCTTCTAGATACGGTGGATACATTTTAGAGTATGATAAATTCTGTAAATTAGGCTTGGCAAGACCAAGAAAGGAAGGGGAGAATTGAAATATTGAAAGCTTGTCTTCTGATAGAGGCAAATAGAAGAGTGGATAAAGCTTCCTCTTCGATTTCACAAAAAGGACAGCTGCCATATAGTGCTAGACATGTTTTTCACCGATTGTTCTCAACATTTACCTTGATTAAGTCAGTGGAAAGTAACGGGAAGGGGGGGGCGTGCCAGATCTAAAAAGTGACAGGAAGTAGCTCAACTAAATAAAGCTTGGACGACGTTTGTGATTTTCAATATACGACATGAAATTCTTCATGTCTCTTCTATGTATTACACGATAAGCATGCTTCGTTTTCGAAATAGAGCAAGCATTTCTGACTTCCAGACACATTGTTCTGGAGCAAATTCGACACTAACACCTTCACACGGATGTCGTAATAATAAATTATAGCTGATAAGATGCATTATGGATCCACTCTCGGTTACTAACTGGGACATTTGTTCCCGCAAAAGGGATCTCTGAAGTCTATGAGCCAGATCATCTTCGAATGAACTGTGCATCGAATGTTTCTAAATCAAAAGTATAGATAAGGGACGACATATATATTTGTATAATTGAAAGGAAAATACGATTTCTAACCGTGATATGATTGGATTTCTTCGGGATTACCAAGAATTTGGGCTCAGAGACACCCAGAGATACTTAAATGGAAGGGATTTTAGATATTAAAAATAAAATACAAAATGTTGTCGCATATGAAAATATTCCAACATTTTTTTAATTTATGTATCTGTTCATGTACGAGGTATGTCTGAATGTATACTCCACTTGAAACTGACATAGCGTTTCCTCCTCGTGTATTCCCCCACCTGCGTCCTCTGTGGCGTGTCCCTCCTCCTCGATTCCCGCCATGGATGAATCAAAGGTTGATATGAAACACTCCGGCGCCAAGGAGATAGTGGACTATGGCAACACCGAAGATACGGTAGTGCATAAAATACTTCTCATTTTTGTCTCTCTTTCCCTCTCGACGTGCTCGCCGTCTTGACGGTTTTGAGCTCATTCTCGTGCACACGAGGCCTGTGTGTAGCTTGGCAATTTTGAATTTTAGTGGAAATTGATCTTAAAGTGAGTGTTGAACCATTCGACACCTGTTTGAAGCGCCGGTTTGGTGAGCTATTGTGTTGTGTTTCTGATACACGTTTTCGTGAAACAGCCGGAAACATTATCTCCCGTTTGGTCGGCTGGATTGACACCTCATACACCGGGGACTCTGGCGTACCTCACATCTAATGGGAAGCGTAGATTTTTCTACGTAGTTGGCCACACAGGTATGTTATTCTCGATATCATAAGTTTACCATAGTTATCAAGAAAATAAGTAACTTCTCATCAACTGAGAGGCACGCTTGAAAAAATTGTTTGCTGCGTACTGCTGCTACTGATAATCCAGGCGTTGTATCTGACCTGAAGACAGGGGAACAGAAATTTTTAAGAGGGCATACAAGTGACATTACGGCAATGTGCTTGTCTAAAGTAAAACATATTAAAAATAATTACCTAGGACAGCCTTCTTCATGCGTGTTGTGGTGTGCTTTGTGTGTGTGTGTTGCACACGTACTTGTGGAAAGTTATTTATATATGAAATTAAAAGTTTCCATTCTAGTATTGATTGATACACAAACAAAAGCTGCTCGTGGTCTCAATCTCTACTTTCTTTTAGGACCGAAATATCGTCGTTACGGCGGAAACTGGACCGGACAATATCATGGTGTTCTGGGACACAAAGTCATGCACAGCTTTAAAGGTGAAGAGGAGGCTATCTTAGGAGTGGGAGGTTGGAGAGACTGTGCGGCGATGCATCTTCCCTCCATATCGAAAGATATCACAAAGCAGATTTGGGCTCCACAAACAGATTTACTTTTGCTCAGCTCTCTTTCCTCCTTCTGCAATGCATTATCGTCCTCAGCGTTGTAATATAGTCAAAATGATTCTGGTTACATTTACATCAGACCATCATGTCTCCCTTCCAAGAGGGTGTAATAGACGCAGACATGTCTGCAGACTCAAGATTTGTCGTAGCGCTCAGCAAAGACCGAAACCCACAGGTCACTATAGTTTTTCTTTCTCTGACCATTTCCACTGTAGTTGGCCGTGGATATATCTTCCGCGAGTTCCTCTTCTTCCTCGGTGTGAAATAACATGGGTTTCGTTGCCTCAGGCAATTGCCATCTGGGATCGAGAGCACACATCATCTAAGCCAGTCGTAAAAATAGAATTCGAAAAGGGCCATGAATTTCAGCATTGCGTTCGGTTCAACCAGAGCAATCAGCTTGAGCTTTTGACAAACGGTACGGTGCCAAAGAACAAACAATTCTGCATGTACACTATCTACATTTATCAGAATGAATAAAGAAACAATGAAACTTTGTATCGATTCTACCGGAAATACCAAACTCTGGATTCAAACGGGATCTTGAATTTATATGTCGCCATCAATTTAATGAAAACAAATACAAATTTTGCATGCAGTGTTACAAAAATAACACAAATGGATGTGTATATGAATTTGTTGCTCCGCCCACAGGGAAGAAAAAGATGGTGTTCTGGAGCTGGAAAGGCGGACGTCTTGTGCCTCATATCCCAAGAAAGGGCATTTCGAGTATCAAAGCCAAAGTTGGATGGATGACGCAGTCTACCTTCATACCAAACAGCTCAAAAGTGACGACAATTACAACCAGCGGTCGGTTGATAACTTGTAGCGGGAGGAGGAGGGGGAGTATGAGCAAATAATTGGACGGCATCTCTTAATATCTTACATATTTATTTGTGTCTGTGTGTGTGTGTGTGTGTGTGTGTGTGTGTGTGTTTGTGTGTTTCAACAGGCAATATCGTTCTCTGGGACAATCCCATTGACGTTGACGAGCAGACTAGCGATGTAGTAACGATGCAATATATATATATATATATATATATATATATATATATGTGTGTGTGTGTGTGTGTGTGTGTGTGTGTATACGTATCAATATACACATGTACAACCCTCCCTTAGACATAAGAAATTCTCCTCTACAACCACGTCAAACTATGTAGGGTCGTGTGGCCGTCAAGGCGATAAAGGTGGGCTCTGGGAGCAAGCTGAATCTTATAACAGTCTGTGGGAAGCACATCATCGTGGGCGGTGACGACGGTATTGTTAGTTTCTTTGACTTTCACATCAAGGCTATCGCCTGGTTTGAAGACATTAAGGCTGGTGGAATTCACTCAATCTCGTTTGCGCACGGTGATCTCGGCCACGCCTCCAGCGGAGCTGAAGCAGGGGAGGAAGGGGAGGAGGAGGCCTTTTCTTGTCCTGATTTTCTTGTTTCCACGACGAGGGGAAAGGTCGTCCGTATGGAGGCGAGCATGTTCAAGAAAATCCATCCCGAGAAACGACGTGGCCACAAGCTAATTGACGGTGAGGGGGGACGGGGGAGGGGGAGGATGAGGAGGAGGAGGAGAGAGTCAACAAAATAAACTGAAGAAGTAGAGATGCTATTTGCGTGTGCAGACACACACACACACACACACAAACACACACACGTACACATACACACACAACATGAAACACTAAATATTACCTACCACGCTCTCCGCTAATAACACACCGCTCCACCTAGGGTTCGACACTCCGGTGTCGTGTGTTGCATGCCATTCGTCTGATCCCGCATTATTCGCGACCGGGACGACATCTGGCGTGTTCAAGCTGTGGAACCTCAAGATTCGCAAGGCTGTACATGTCCACACTTTCGATGGAAGCAACAGCAGCGGCGGCATCACCGCAGCGGCATTTCATCCCGACGGGAAATCAATGGTTCTAGGAGTTGGCAATGGACGCCTAGTGTTCCTGAACTTCCAGAAGAAGGATAAGACACAAAACCAGCAGAAAAATGAGGAGAAAGAAGATAGTGATAATCCACGCACCCCCCCCCTCTCGGAAGCTCTAGAGGCTGGACAAATAGAAGTCGTGATTGACAGGGAGATGGGTGAGTTGAGCCAGCCTATCAGCCGGATTGTCTTCTCGCCGTGTGGAAATTACATTGCAACTTCTGACCTCGGTCGTCACGTCGCGTTGTTCCGATGGTACCACAGGGATGAGCGCAAGAACAAACCTATTGAATGGATCTACATTGGTAGTAGAAATAGTAGTAGCAGCAAAAGCAGCAGCAGCAGTAGTAGTAGTAGTAGTAGTAGTAGTAATATATAATGATCCGACGAGGAGAAGGGGGTATGAGGGAAACTAGGAACATACAAACGTGTGTCAACAGATAATGTTGTAGCAACAATGAATCGCACACATACGCATAAAGCTCTCGCAGGCTCCGTAATGCTAAGCACGCTAAACCCACTCACCTTTAGGTCGCCACCGTGCTCATACCAAGGCAATTGCATCCATATCGTTCCTCCCCCCCACCTGGGGCTCTTCGCCATCGTCATCGTCGTCGTCGTCAGGAGTAGCAACAGGGACGCTATACGAGAGCAGAGTCATGGCAGACATAACTCCACGGTTATTCTCGGTGGGAGAGGATCGGCTTTTGCACGAATTCGATGTGACCTCAAGTAGCATTAACCGCGGTCTAATCCTCAAGGCAACAACCAAGACGGATGAAAGTTCTAGCCCGACAGCACTCCTGCCGCTGGGAGGCACTGACCCAAGATTTGCCTGTGCGAATAATGGTTACCAGATCAAGCTGTGGGGTGAACAAAGCAGACTCAAGTTGCCGTCGTTCACTAATAATAGCGATTCTCAAGATGAGAAGGGAGGAAAAGACGATGATGACAACGATGAGGATGACGACGATGAGGACGCAGATGATGAAAGCACAGGGGAAGCATCTAAGACCATCTCCAAGGGTAGTAGTAATTGCAGCAAGGATTTACATGACGCTTTAAATCAAATATGGCCGATGATCACGATGATGAATGTGAATTTTCCCTCATTAATATAAATGTATCATATGAAAGAGAAATTAAGTGCCGCCATATATCGTCATCCTCAGATACACTACGCTGCGTGAAAACAACCTTGGCACCTACGTACGGGGGGCCTGTGAGCGAGCTGATAGTTATTCCAAGTATTGGAAAGGATGGAAAGACATTGCACGACTCCCAATACCTCTTCTACTCCACGTAAGAAGGAGAAAGAAAAGATGAATAAATCAAGCAAGGAGAGGAGAACCGTGAGATTACACGATGTTTTGTATCCTTTTTACTGATACACGCACACATCCACACACACACACGCACACACAAAACGTCACCTAAACAGATATTCGAAGATGACTGGTCTACTGAAGCTGCCTTTGGATGGGGACCCTTTCAAAAGCTCTGCGCTCATTGCACACAGCGGCGAGATATCCTCTTGCGCGTGCACGTGCGATGGACGCTACGTAATCACCGGAGGCAGTGACGATCACGTACTACTAACGTTCACATTTTTCGAAAGAGTTTTGCTTGAGATTAAAGCGAGGTTTTTATCCTTTTCTCTCTCTTTTCTCTCTCTTTTCTCTCTCTTTTCTCTCTCTTTCTCTCTCTCTCTCTCTCTCTCTCTCTCTCTCTCTGTATGTGTGTGAGTGTGTGTGTGCGTGTGTGTGTTGCCCCAAAAACGTCGCAATTCTTCGTCTTTTTTCTTTCAAACACAGCACCAACAAGCAAACAACAAATCCCGCCATCGATTCGAATACCTCCTACCTATCCCTCAGGTTGTGACCGTTTGGAGAGTGTCTGTGAATGCTTTAGAGTCAAGCATCATCCTTGGTGGGGATCCCAACCAGGCATTTGCTAACGTGCTCGGGGAGGGCGGTCAGGAGGGCGAGACGTTTAAAGAATTCAAAGATTTCTACTACCTCTGCCAGCTTAAGCAGCAGGGAATAGACACCAGGGAGGCGAGGAAAATCACCAATCTCATCCCGCCGGAGCAGGTTTTATCACGTTTGTATCCGTGTATGTGTGTGTGTGTGTGTGTGTGTGTGTGTGCGTATATTGTATATATCACGGCCGGTGTGATTGGAGAGCGAATACTGATGGTCCCCCCCATCCCCTATATAGGTTGTGAATTTGTTCCGCGCTATGGGATACTTCCCGACAGAATCCGAAATTTGCAACCTGAAACAAGAATTAGCATCGGAAGCATACCCGACAGGTCCAGACGGAATACCTCAGGTATGATCGATGGAGTTCGCAGTAGACAGCACGAAAGCAAGCTGAGCGTGCGAACACAACATCAATGCCGACATACATGAGAAATAGGAGGGGTAGGAGGACGACGATGAGGCAGTGAAATCAGCCGAATTCAAATCTGATTTAACATTAGAGCGAAAATAGCCCCGCAGTGCATAAGTAAGGCGTAGACACCCCAACTGCACGTTGTTCAGGTTTGCTTTAAGGACGCAGTGCGGCTCTACGTGAATCACCGCTCTGTTTTCGGCCTCAAACGTGGGGAGATTGAGGAAGCGCTACAGAAGCTTATCCATGACGATGAGGAGAAGGTACACGTTTGAGGAAGAAGCAACTGTGGCAAAGATTCAATTACCATCCCTTCTACTACTACTACTACTACTACTACTACTACTTTTTACTTAGGCAATCAAACGAGAGGACCTCCTCAACATCATGAAAGTGTACGGTGAAGTAATGACTCCAGACGAAATCACAACGTGCCTTGCAGCCCTTCAAGGGGTACGACAAAAAGACGTAAACTCTTCTCAGGTGAGCAAACGCAAGAAACAACTTTTAGTGGGATGACGCTGCTACTACTGCCACTACTACGTTACTACTACTCCCACCACCACCACCTTTCATGCAAAGAATTAACGATTGATTCTTATTTGATGTTCAGCTCATCGAGGCTCTCCCAGCAATGATGGATGCGGACGATGTAGCAACCGAACTTCTAGGGCTTGTGAAATGATAGAAATGCGGATCCACATTCCGAATTTGCCCTAGAACATCGTTTTGACCGCGGAAGCGGTGTTTAATTATTGCAGGCATGCATCACACCAAATGATTAGTCACGGTTGGAATTTGAATGTTTCTACGTGATGAGAAAGATGTGAGCGACAAAAGACTGACGATTTCGCAAGAATGATGTCAGAACATGGACATCTCTACGCACACATTCACATATTCACATGCGGTGCATGCAAGTGCCGCAATTTCACCAATACCATGCGTAGCCGCCGCATGCATTGCACAGCTACATTGTTAGGATATAATAAGGATGACCACTGGGCAGAAAGTGATTTGTTCGTTGACATCGCGTTCAGCCCGCCGCGAACACATTGTAATGAGATATGTATTTGGCAATCTGCAGCAGTGCGCAAAGTCATGGGTAATCACATTGACAGTAGTAACTTCATGTCGCTTAATTGTATATCATGCTAGCATGCATCCCACCAGCGCTGGCATTGCCTTTGCTAACGAAAGCAAGTCGAGCTCTCTCAATTCGCGACAACCTGCTACTAGCTGCTTCACTGCTACTAGGATACAAACACAGTAAAGACGCATGGAGACGCAACATGAGCGCTGTAGTAGCCGCTGCTTTGCACAGCTACATTAGGATGAATATTGAAAATGCTTAATCACTTCATTACATCCGTTCTAGCGTTTCACACAGCACATAATATACGTCATATAGAAAGCGTGCATGCAACATGTGACAATGGAAACAAATGGATACAATTTAAGCGCTGTAGCCGCTGCTTTACATAGCTACATTAGGATGACAATTGAAAAAATTGAAACATTTCATTACATCCGTCTTATACGTATATGTATATGTATATATATATATATATATATATATATATTAAATATATGCTGAAAAATTCCATGTGCGCAGTCTAGCAATGCTGCGCTAGCTTGTGCGGCAGCACGCATCGATCGTTTGGTGGTATGATCAACATGCCAACATTGTTGCAATTTACTAAAAGATTTATCGTTCTATTTTGCCTGTATTTTATTCTCCTTTGGCAGCAAAATATTCTTCTTTTTCTCTTTTTTGTCATTGTCAATGTTGTCGACCATAGTATACTTGTGAAGATAGTGAGCGTCGTTCCAGCTCATTTCCACCTTAACCTAAAATACATGAATCAACCATCCCATAAGAAGAGGTTTCATCCGGTCCATCAAGAGACACGGAATTTATAAACGCTATGCACAGCGTACACACATATAGCCACGATTTTGTAAATATCTACAAAAAGAACATAAGCATTTGAAAATGAGTATTCATTTTGAAAACAACGATTTATATCATGTGTATTATCGGCGACTGATGCGCCTACTAAAATATCTTCGGACATTGAAACTCCACAGGGATTCTAACATCTCCTCCTCCACCAGTCCGCTCCGCACATAGTTGCATTACAACATGCACATCATACGATGCAACACACCTTGCCATCTTTCTTCGATCTTTTCATCGGCACTTCCCGCGACGACATCACAACCGTGCCAGCCCTGAGCTGAGAGTCCAAGTAATCACCTGAACGAGTTGGAAGCGAATTGTTAACAACAACAGGAATAAGGAAAGCGCAACCGACGACGAGAGTCGTGCTAGCTGCGGTCATTAGCTAATGGTCAAGTCTCGTAGCGAAAATGGCCTGTTGTTGCAAAAAGGATTCTCTTTTCCGCATTGTTCCTTATACCCCATTACAGGACATTATCATCATTATCGATATCATCTGTCACTACCTAGAATTTGCATGAATTCATCGGAGAAGCAAAGACTCGATAGGAACTAGCAACCAACGAGAGGAGGTGATGTATATATCAATAGATCATGATGGATGAAGGGTGGTAAAATACATAAGAAAAGCAATTAAGAGCGCAATAAGCGAGTACTGGCATCGACTACTAGACGCAACATAAAGACATATATAGTAATAGATCTCTCTTTCTCTCTCTCTCTCTCTCTCTCTCTCTCTGTGTGTGTGTGTGTGTGCGTGTTAATGTAATTATTTAGGTATAAAAAACATCATTCTCCTCCTCCTCGTTGTTTTCTCACGATAATATCAGCGTCATCAAGCGGGTGCTCCAGCATACTCTTTTGCTGTATTGACACACACACACACACACACACACACACACACATAATATTATATATATATATATATATATATATATATATATATATATATAATGTGTGTGTGTGTGTGTGTGTGTAGATATTCTTTTTATTAAGAGCAATCATGAAGCAACAAAGACAAGCGAATCGAACAGTGCGCTCCTAACGACAGATAGGTGTTGCGAAGATGATCTCTTTCGAAATGATTGGACCCCGACTTAAATAATGACGGAATCAATGTGACAGCAGTGATAGTGTGCAAGAGCTGCCGTTCCATTCTAACGTAGCACTACTACTACATTGCCCTGGCCACAGCGCTTGAGAGAGAAACTATCTTAGTTGGATGCTCAGAAAATTCAATTATTTTGTGTAATATCTCGTGCCTTATGCCCTGTTCTACAACTCACCAGGAAAACTATTTTATCATCCGGCACGCCTCTGCACAGCTTTCGCTTAGCCTATCGTGTCGGAAAGGAGGAGTACGTGTTACCCGATTATAAGGGAGGCATTGCTGAACAAAATGTCGTAGCAGAACGTCTTGGTCTTCGTCGATGTAGTGGCAATAATAGCAGTATAATGCCATTGGCGTTGGTCATGTACCTCATGGGCGTTGTATGTGCAGGCGTGAACAAGTATTTATCAAACAAACAAAGAATGGATTGTCTTTCGTTCCGCAGTAGAACAGAATCCGTTGAAAATGCATTATTTTTGTTGTTGCTCTGCGTTTCGATACGACGAAGCCAATTAAAATCATTGAATATAAGATATCCATGACTTCGTTCACTTGAGATGGTTTCATCCTTTTGGATACCTTCACAGCGTAGCGATGGCGGCTGGGGGAGAGTTCAATTCCGATCATTTTCTTCAATTCCGGAAATAGCCAAGCAGCTGCAACAATGGGGGCACCTTTCGTTATTATCATTTGTGCTCATCTTATCTATTCATAACGTGGATGTAATAATCAATGAACCTCAATCATATTACAAGGTCAGAACGGAAGAGAAACAAGGATGCTCAGCTTTTAGTTTTATATTTGAGTGAATACAATTCGCATTCGCATAAACACACACACACACACACACACACACACACACCAACAGACACCCACAGACACACGCACAACAACCAACCCACTCACGCATGATCTATATGTAAATGGTATGCTTATGTATCCTCAGATGTACGAGATGCAAATATTGATCCCAATCACATCACTATGATTTGCATGTGGACAACACAGTGGGAAATATAAATCTTCTTCCTACCATAGCCACTTCCTAGGTCGTAGAAGACTTTCCCTTTCGTCTCAACAGCACTGCAACATCAACATAATCACGATAAGAGATGTTGGAGGGAGATAGTTGGATCTCATGCACCAGAAAACCTTAGCATCTTCCTCGTTCCTTCGAAAGTCATCTCTCCATAAACCGGGGCGCTCATGCTGCTTTTTCTGAACAACTGCAGCAGAGATGGGAAATTAACCATAAAGTCACGATCTAATCTGTGGTTCAACACCTCTATTCACGTGAAATGGGTCGGAGAACTGACCTCTTCCTCGTCATGTACGAAAAGAGGTTTTTCTATGGCTGTGAAGAACGCCTCATACATGTACTCATGGTCGTAGAAGATGTTATGCTGGAATATGCCCTCCAGAGCGGCCGCTCCTACCCCCAGCACTCCAATGAATATCACCTGCAATAGCCATACAGATGCAACCAGTGAGACGATGGATCGTCCTATGGGATGGGGAGAGCACACCGATGAGCGGGTCGGGAGGGCCTGGCCCATGATTGCTGGCGTATCTGCCCCGTTCTTTTCTGTATTGCATTCCTTCCCAAAACGGAACCGAAAACAGACCGAATTTCAGTGGGAAAACATCCATGAACATGTCCCGGCTCTTCTCTTTGTTTGGATGCCGAGCTGCTGTGCCGAGGCATCGTAGAGCACGTGGATATTAGGCTGGAGCACACAGCGAATTATGCCTAAAATGTAGCCCAAAATGCATGGTGTTCACAAGGAAAAAAAGTATTCAATTGTGTCGCATACGATCCTCCTTTGATTTATGATTGTTTTATGGCTACGTTTCATGTCGTAGACGTAGTATCCCCTGCAAGGAGGACTACCATCTGTCCTACAGATCATGTGTGAAGACATAAACAACATGATGTCTTACCGTTTCCAAAATAGTGTGTAACTGTTCCTGGATGATCAATCGGCCACCAGAACCAATATTATTAGATGTTTTACTGATACTTATAAGTGCTACTTTTGGCAATACTCAGTCTGGAAGCAGTGAAGACTTCGAACGGTATATTCGAAGTATATTTACCGTAAACATCCTAATTTTGTTGTCTTATATTCGATAGTCCAGGATGGGTACTGAGCTCGCAGGCAAATTGGTGTAAAATTAATAGCGACATGACAATGTTGATGTCGCTGCCAGGTTAGGGTCGTTATTTGCAGTGCTGATGAATGGCAGAGGACGGTATGCAAAACTGAATATCTTTCCATCGATCCAGTTGTCCCCCTCCTTCACTTGGACAAAATAGGTGAGTCGGAACTAGATACCAATTTCGGCAGGATTTCGGTTGGAAACTAGATATGGTGGTATATTGATGTTGGGATAATAGCGGGGAGTGGTAATTTGGGCAGACGAGTCTTCCAGTTGGAAAAGAAGAGCGAGAGCGAGCACCTCGTTATGTGAACGCTTTCGGCTACCTCATTATTAAAGGACCAGATTGCGTCAGTCATGATTGTTCTTCGGGATTCGGAGTTTTTTCGTAATCCAACGATTAAAGTTTTGGTTTTAGTTGACACACCACATCTCAAGAATGAGGAGCTAACAGTAGTCTCATTCTCAGCCTTTACCCTTGCTAACGCCTCCACAGGTCTCCTCTGGCCGCAGCCAGGGAGTCTTGGTAGTTCGTACTCGAAGCTATTGGTGGCGCAACGAGATACGAAGTGAGCACGATGGCAACTACCGTTAGTTGTGCTAAGTGCGGCGCTGAGGTCTGAAGAACACAAACGACCGGCCCATCAACTCTGCAATAATTCTATCGAATGT
Source organism: Bigelowiella natans CCMP2755 (assembly GCA_000320545.1). Classification (NCBI taxonomy): domain Eukaryota; phylum Cercozoa; class Chlorarachniophyceae; genus Bigelowiella; species Bigelowiella natans. Next base: position 113,891 of record ADNK01000053.1, on the reverse strand, counting down.
GAAATACAGGTCGGCGTCAAGATGAAGTTCTGTTATCAGTGTGGACACAAATTAGGCTGCAAAAGCTGCGGATACCCGGTAAGCTATTCTCTCGAAGGCACAGAAATTAATATGCACTTGAAGTTTCCGCTCAGAGATAGTTAATTATAGCTGAATTTTAGGTTACACCGGATATGAAATTTTGCCCCGGTTGCGGAGAGATACAGCGCCAAAAGAAGCAGCAGCACGCAAGCAAACACAGCACAGGGTCCAATTCTTCGGCGAAGTTTCAAACCTCGAGAAACGTCTCACCGGGGAGACCGAAAAGATCCCCTCCTAAAACGAATAGATTTAACAAAGTATCAGTTCCCAAGACCAAGAGAAATCTGTCGCCAAGAGCTAAGATCACGAGGAAGTCCTACCAAACACACTATTCAAAAATCGCTCCCCTCCCATTCTCTTTCAAGACCATAAACACATACACACGGACACACACACACACACACACACACACAGAGAGAGAGAGAGAGAGAGAGAGAGAGAGAGAACGCGCGCGTAGTTACAGGAGACGATAAGCACCTAGAGCTATTCTATACATGTATTAAATATCTCCGCCTAATATCTGTTATCATCGCTATCACCAACATTTCCATCATTGCACACACCCTCAGAACCCCCCCCCCTGCATTGCCGAAGGCGCCATTGCCATCAAGGCTCATGAAGAAGGTGCAATCTCACAAATCTGTTGATTTGGAATCATCAACGTCAACAACTACTTCTTCTCTCAAATCGACAAATTCCCCCGCCTCACGTTGGATGAACAAGTTAGCAAAGGGAAAGCCTGCAAAATTGAGGGGGCAGGGCTCCAGCGGCAACCCCCCGCCTCCTACTCCTTCTTGGACAAAGAAGTCACCAGTTCCACCAACATCACGTCCGCAGCAGCAGCAGCAGCAGCAGCAAAAGAAACAGCAGCCACAGCAAACTTCATCCGATTCAAGCATGGAAGTCAGTCTGAACCTTCTTCCAACATTCTCTTCACCAGTCAAGAAAAACCCTAAATCCCCATCATTTCGCTCCAATAAACGACCTACCACGCCCTCAGCTTGTCCCGCCGCACGTAAAAATGGCGTCTACAGGGGAGGCGGTAGTGGTGGCAATAGTAGTAGTAGTAGTAGTAGCAGTAGTAGTACAAAGAAATTGTCGAAGAAGGCCCCACCATCGATTCCCCGGATGCCTCCTCCACCCCTACCCAAGTTTGACGTGAAGAAGCTTGCGAATAAGATCCAAGCCTCCACTCAACATCCCAAATCGCTTGGCAAATTAGTATGAAACACACATATATACATACACACACACACAGAGAGAGAGAGAGAGAGAGAGAGAGAGAGAGAGAGGGGAGAAAATTTTCATGTGCACGTTTGGTAGAGAAGGGAAATACATTATCTTCGCAATCACAATCATGAGAATTATATTTCCCAATCATGTTTTAATTGAACGTTTTTACTTCCAATACCAACTTTATCATCCGTGATCTAAGGGCGACTCAACCTCCGCCGCTCCGAAGCTCGCACCAAGACCCACCGGCCAAAGTGCAGCCACAAATGGCATTGGAGCGACAGGAATCCGTATGACATCATTGATACTAGCGTGTATATATCCAGAATCACAGCAACACACGTATAGTAGCATGATATGACGTAAATGATTACAAGTGTAACAAGATGAGGATGATTTACACTTCTCACTTTTCTGAAACGCGATACGACTCACAACAACAGCGACAGGAAAACATACGGAGCAGAATGTGCGACAAAAAATAACAGCAATCTTCCTCTCTCACCAACTGCCCTTACCCCGCATTAAAATCCCTAAAGGCGCCCCTCCACCTCAAAAAATAGAGCTCTGGCACTGTCGTGTCTGCTACTACCGAAATCACAAGAAGATGACGCGCTGCGGTGTCTGTGGTTCCAGCAAGGACCCCCCCCCAAAATCGGCCAAGCCGCCAGCCCCAAAGAATGCGTCCGGAGGGGAGAAGAAATCCAAGGCACAGAAAAACGCAGAGACGAGGAAGAAGCTGTTAAAGGAGATTGTAGACACGGAGGAGGCGTATGTATGTTCTTTATCGGTATTATTTCTCGAGTTTATGCTACCTTTAGCTAATGGGAGCGCAGAGCCACCACCTGAGCTCGATAAACTGTCAAAGCGCGCGAGGGTTAGGGTATTTTTCTCTCACACGCGACGCATCCTGGACGTCAACCGGAAGTTCCTGCACGAACTCAACACCGCGAAAGAGCACGGTAAAGTGGTGTAGTAATTATGGTTGTCAAGGGCATAAGGATGCAGTGATGATGATGATGATGATGACGATGATGATGATGATGATGATAGTGCGCTCGACAGGTATCGGTGTCGGCGAGGTTTTCGCCGATTTTGCCCCGCTTCTAGCAGTCTATGGGCACTACGCGGAGTCGCATGAGCGAGTCAGCGCACTCTTTCGGGAAGCATTTGAGAAGAAAGAAGGTAGCTCAAATTGGAATGTGAAATCGCGCAAATACAACTCACCGCCGCATTGTGTTCGACACATTATGATTTTTATACCATAATAACAAACAGCGAAAGAGTGGCTTGCAGATCTGCCTAAGCAAAGCAAGCGATGGGCACAGCATGTACCCCAAGGCTCCCCATTCTTCCTCCTCATCAAACCCGTGCAGCGTGTACCTCGATACCGGCTGCTCATACAGGAATTGGTGAAGTTGACCCCTCCTATCGCTCCATCCTACTCCGTCCTCGAACAAGCACTAGGGGTGATCAAAGTGATTGCTTCTCATGTTAATGAAACGATTCGTCAAGCTGAAAATCAGGAGAAGCTGCACACGCTACAAAGGGTATTCGCATCAGCGGGAGAGTAGTTGTGAGGAGTATTAACGTCGTTGTCTGAGCCCTGAACCTGCTATTGCCGTTATCATTGTCACCGCTATCAACATTAACACCATCATCTTCTACTTCTTCCTTTTCTTTCCTTTCATCACCATTCGTAATCATCCATCCAGCAATGGGACGACCCCGACAAGGTCGACCTCCTTGAAGGCGACGCGAAGAACCGCCATTTGGTGAAGGAGGGAGCGCTAGATCGCCAGACGCGCCGATCAAAAGTCAAAAAGGGCTACTTCCACCTCTTTAACGACATGCTGCTTTACAGCGAGAAGCGCGTCATGGGGAAGGTCACCGGCAGTGTTTTCAAGCTCAACTTTCGGTCCTTTTTGACCCCGGCATGTGCTGTGAGCGACACGGCGTTAGCAACGACAGGGGGCACCACCGGAGGCTTTACTTTTGCTGTATGTGAAGCAGCTACTTGCAATCCATGATGATGATGATTATGATGATGATGAATATGATGATGAGGAGGAGGAGGAGGATTATGATGATGATAATGGTGCACTATGACTCTTTGTAAATTACCTCTCCTCTCCTCTCCTCTTCATGGTCTAGGTCGAGACGCCTGTTAAATCGTTTGTGGTGGAGGCAGAAAACCAGAAGGAGAAGAATGACTGGATGAAGTCCATCCAGGAGTCCATCGAATCTACGCGTAAAGCGATGTTGGCAAAGGAAGGAGGAAGCCTTACGGCGAGTGAAGCAACTGCAGCAGAACACGCAATCGCTCCGGTCAAGATGATCCCAGCATTTATATCAAACACGAAATTATATTTTGTACATCTAAATATGTGCGTGTGTGTGTTTATCATGTTTTTCGAAAAGAGAAATGGCGTCAATGAGTGTTTGCGTTTGCTATATGTTGCATGGTTACCCTACACGGAGGAGTATCTTAAGAATTTATAGTGTTTTACTTTTCATATCCGTCTATCACATTCTAATCATTTCAACTACTTTTTAACACTTCTTATGCTGTTCCTGTAGGTGTGGGTGAAAGACACCGCTGGTGCAACATGCCAATTATGCTCATCGAAGTTTGGATTTATCAATCGACGACACCACTGTCGCGTTTGTGGAAGACTGGTTTGTCACAATCATGACGATGATAGATAGATAAGGGATGAGGCAGTAGGCAAAGAGTATGTGTGAGTGTAAGTGCGATTTCGGGGCACTTAGAGTATAAACAAATATTATGTGTGTGTGTGTGTGTGTGTGTGTGTGTGTGTGCGTGCGTATAATTATATTCGTAGATGTATAATGTATTAAAAACCTGTTTGGTTCAACTATATCAACAAAAGGTATGCTCAAAGTGCTCACCACACCGTCGAATGCTTCCCAATATTTCAAAGTCCCAGAAGCAGCGTGTGTGCAATGAATGCAATACTACCGTTGGCCTCTCCTCATCCCATAGGTCACCAGGAGGCCGGTAAGTAGCAAAGTGACAGAAAAAAGCATAAACACATTGCAGCATTAAGAATCGATCAATGTCCCATAGATGCGAGAGGTTGGTACATATTCTTGCCCCCCCTCCCCTCTTCCCTCCTCTTGCAGGTCCAGTCTTCTCCTCAAGTCTGGCTCGACTGCGTTAAGGCTAGATGAGAGTGCAGCTAGATCAGGAGGAAGAACAACCGAAGCAGCAGCAGCATCTCTAATCGTGACAGACCCTGCTGGCGTCAAGAAGGAGCCCTCGCCACCCCCACCCCCTGCTCGTAGTAACACGGCCAGCTCTGTAGCTTCTGTCGTTTCTGGTAGCAGCCAGATGCCTTTAGTACCACGCCCTCCCCCTCCCCGGGGAAAGGACAGTGGCCAAGGAGAGGAGAAGAAGGCTCTACCACCGCCTCAACCACCTACGCAAAAGCGGGAACAGCAGCCTCCTCCTACTCACAATCCACTAGAGAATAAAAACAGCAGCAGCAGCAGCAGCAGCAATGTTGGCACATCGACGGCCTTGACGGAGCTTAGCTCATCTACCTCTCCTCCTCCTAATCCTCAACATAGAACGACGGCTTCGCAGGTGCAGCACTTACATTTGTAGGAGGATTGCAATATGCCAACTAATATTCGTTTCCATACTAAGATACTTTTCTCTCTCTCTCTCTCTCTCTCTCTCTCTCTCTCATTCTCTTTCTCTCTCACTCACCACTAACACTCACACTCACACTCACACTCACACTCACACGCGCGCGTGTGAACGCAAAATTAACATTACACAGATATACAAAACACACATCAACGCACACCCAAAGATAAATTGTGCATGTCTTAATTACAGGCTAGCGTAATGACAGCGATGACGAACCACACATCAAACCTGTCGATTGCATCTTGCATTACTGCGGAGACAATGCCCTCCACAGACCAGCCACATGAGCACAACGAGGTATTATCTAGTTGAACTGAGAAATCAATTTATTGAATACGATGTCGTTGTTGTTGTTGTTGATGATGATGATGAGCACCGCTCCGCCTAATAACCTTTGGTCGTTTGAACAAGAAGAAGGTGATGGAGAGAAGTATTTCTGCGTCATTCCTACATCTAATTGTTCTTTGCCGGTCTCCTTCGTCTTTTACTGACATAGCTATGAGCCCTGACCCCTCATCTCTCGCGCATAGCACATTTTATCTCATATGAGCTCTCAGTTCTTCCATGTCAAGGCCTCACAATGCTGTTTATTCAGGATCAACAGGAGGCGAAGGTGTTTGAGATCGATCCTCCCTCTACGGATTACACTCGCTTCGACGCGCTTCGACGGCTGCTCAAGCTGGAGTCGCAGTTTTGTGCTGACATCAAGGCGTTTCAGCGCACTCTCATTCGGCCTTTTCTCTCGCGTATACACATGAAAGAGAGCGGAAAAGCAGTCATAGGTACTCATCGTTGTCGCACTTTCAGCATTCTCTCCTTACATTACGCATCGAGACAAAGATGTGACCCATAATGATCACGTCTGTGGAGCCACGCTGCTGCTGTTTAAATTGACAGCAGACAGCCGATTTACAATTCGATGGACATTGCGCAAAATAGACACAAGTTTGATGGGGAACAATGCGCTTGCTGCTTAGGAGCACTGGAGGTTCCGGTGCCGGTCTGCGTCGCGTTTGAAAGCATCTCTCCCATATCCACTCTGCATCGAAAGGTAGGACACAACAGTCAGTGTGTGTGTGTGTGTGTGTGTGTGTGTGTGTGATTGCATCAGCCCAGAAAATGATCAAATGAAATCGTACAAGCTGTGATATAATTGTGATTATTGCGTCGTTGTCGTCGGTCAATAACCAACAAGATTCGCACGGATTTGATCCGAATCCTCGGCCAGCCTTGGAGTACGGCCGTACGCATCGCTCGGCCATTATCACGTCTTTCAGCGCTCTCTCTCAGCATGTATTCCGCTGCCCTAGCGACGCTTTCGTTGATGATGATAACTGCTTCTCATTACGTTTTCCTTGCGCGAAGTAGCATCATAAATATGAATGGTGTGTAGTCGTCGCCCATTATGCGCACCGTGCAAGACATCGGGAGATCTATGTATTATCAGCATCATTTTGATGTGTAATCTTTAATGATCCCCCCTATCCACCCCCCCCCCCTTAATATCTCCTTTCCCCTAGATTCCAAGCCTACGCTGCTACGGTGCCTGTGGCGATGAGGCTCCTCCGCGCTCAACCACAGCTTGTGGAGCGATTCAGTGAGGCCGTGCAGCAAACAGGACACTCGGTATACGGAAGCATAGTGCACGATGAATCTAGTATACACACAGCGGATGGAGACTTGTCTTATCCCTCCCATCGTCTTCTCTACTCTCTGGGGCGTCGGTGTTGGTGGTGTTAGTCTCTCTCGCCAGCATCGGCTCATGACTTCTTTTTGTCTTATCTTCCTTTGCAATGCTTTTTTGTTGTGTGTGTAGATCGAGTATTATTTGCAAGCCCCGTTGCAGCATTTGGCTACGTGCACCATGGCCTGTTTAGAGGCTGCCAAGTTCACTGCGGATTCTAATCCGGAAAAAAAGGAGGTGTGCTATCAACTACACACACACACACACACACACACACACACAACGACGCGATGAGAGAGAGAGAGAGAGAGAGAGAGACCAAAAATGTTGTTTCTGGCTCTGATATATAATAACCTGGAATAGGTAAATGAGGTTGCTTCCAGGCTGAAGCACGACACGGATCAACTCTACCAAATAAAGGCAATAAAAATATTAAGTTGGCATTTAAATGACCCATTCTCATATCCCCCCCTCCAAAACGAGGAGGAAGCTCTCTTCCCTGCATAGCATATTGCTCTCGTCAAGAACCAACAAACCAATTAGAAAAAACGCTGAGAGGATTCTTGTTTTAAGCATTCTGCATAGGCAGAAATTCACTGATGATATCCTCCATATTGTCTGGGAGATTTGCTGTGTTGCATTTTCGTCAGAAACTTGCATTTAAGGCAATAATCAACTGCAGGTCGAGTCCAAGCGTGTCGATTACCTTCAGCAGCTGCAAAGCACCATGAAGTCCAAAACAAACGAGCCGTTGAATCTTATCAATCGACGACGTTTTATTGTCCGCGAAGGCAAATTAGATCGGTGTGAATGCTACCATGTATATATTCAATCCTGCATGCTACTGCGAGAATGGATGATTTCAGTGATCATAGTCACTCGTTTTGTTGGAAAACACCCTTACGAGTAGTAAATACCGAACGTACGAGAGAGGAGAGACTTATAGGGGAGGCGTGTCTTGGGAGATGGGCATGCTGCAAAATATGGACATATTGTACAGAGATTGGATCCCTTACATCCTTGACATAACACACACACACAAACATACAAACAATCACACATAATCACACACACACACACACACATGCCATACTTATACAGCCTAACGCGGAGAGGGAAGCAACAGTTCTACTTCCATCTATTCAATGACGTGCTTCTATATAGCAGCAAGGTATTAAACAGCAGCGAGCAACAATACATGATATTCAACATGTATCAATACGAGCGAAACCGCTCCGGAACAGTGCCATCCTCGTTGCATTAGTCCACGACTCCTAGAAAGTTTATCCTCCTGATCATTTCGAAAAGGACAGCGATACGAGAAGACATTTTCTTTCTCTAGAAATGACTTCGGCTCCAATAGTACCTTAATCCCCCCCCCTCATCTCCCCGCATTCCAAACGTCATCGCCGTCTTCTCACGTTCCGTGTGCGGCTTAGGAAATGGCGAGCGGGAAACTAGTTCTGCACCGTCGCATAGCACTGGAGGACGTCTCAGTGGAGAAGACAGATAGGGTATGTAGAGACTGCTGTTGCTGCTTTCCCAAACAAAAAAAGAATGCTCCAAAGACTTCGTTATGCGACGGGGAATCATTTAGAGTTTTATTAGAGCGAAACAATACAATTTTCATCTGTGTCCTGTGAGGCGGTAGGGCGAGATAATGTGTTCTTTCCTGCTGGCTGCTATTATCAGCGCCTTGTCATTCGTCGATTCACTAACCGCAACCTCCAATGGCCATCATCAGGCCAGCTTCGCGCTACAAATTATGTCGCCGCAGAAGTCGTTTATCATATGCGCTCACGATGAGTTGGAGATGGGAGAATGGGAGAAAGACCTCCAGCACTTCGTCAGTGACATTAGAGACCAAACATCTCATCTTCCTCCACGTCCGCAGAACATGTGAAGAAACATGAGTTGCCGTGTTTTTAAGCACAATTTAACCGTACCGCAGATGGATATGGGTGTACGCACACGCACACACACACACACATACCACCACCATCTCGTGTAGTTTATACCTATTCGTTGTCAGATAAAGAAGTGCGTGGAGAAGTCTGGCGGACGCAAAACCAAGCAGGCAGCTCCTCTGTGGGTCCAGGACAAAGTGAGTAGTATCAACAACTTGATGATGATAACAAATCTGTGAACGACGGAAGAGAAAACTTGAGTCACCCGTAGAAATACACACACACACATACACACACACACACACACACACACATATATATATATATATATATATATATATATATATTAATGTGTGTGTGTGTCTTCGTTTCGTTATAATTCCAGGATAAGAACGAATGTGAGCTATGTGACCAGAGGTTCAGCTTTATCACTCGTCGCCATCATTGCCGGAAGTGCGGGTGCGTGTGGTAGTGTAGTTGTGGTAGATGGAAAAGGTTATAATAGTGAGACGCAGAGGAAGCACTTTCCCTTTTCTGTTATTTGAATTTGAGCTGGAAGCATATATCACCTCCTCTATAATTGGTTATATGTGATTTAACATATTTAAATATGAAATCATTAAGCTGTATCTCTGTCTGTCTGTCTATGTGTGTGTGTGTTTGTGTGTGTGTGATCATTGGTGTTTGTATGCCCCTCTGACCTCCTCCTCAGGTGCCTATGCTGTGCAAAGTGCTCTTCCCATAAGATGCTTCTCAAGCATATCGACGAAAGGCAAGAGGTACTCGTGGATGAAAAGTATTTTTGCTATCGTTGTCCATCATTTATTCACACACGCCTGCTTGTGTACTCGACCAACGGGTTGATATATGATATACATGGAGGCCTCCTGGTCAATAAAAGTGTGCGCATCGTTATACTTAGGTTCGTGTTTGTGACCGTTGCTTCACGGTGCGTTGACGTGGTGACCTATGCAGTAAGGCTGTAAGATCATCATATTAGGAAAGGGGAGTTTTCATGGAACACTAACATCTGAAACCTAAGGTTTCATTTGCGAAAGAAGACATTAGCTCATTTGTGAATCCTACCAGGAGGCCTCTATTACGATACTGCATGTGACATTTTTCATGTCATTTTGCCATATTATTTGTCCATGAGCATCATCATGGGCATCTTACTTTTATTTTTTCATGGTGCTGGCATTGCGCTGCGACGAATTCTCCTGCGTAAGCATTCGCATGTCACACGGTGTGCTATCCTAGCTATCCAATAAACAATTATATAAGTGCTCAAAATAGTCAACATCATGCAGTCGATAGCTTATTATAAAGTAAAGCGCATGCATTGCACTATAGCACGATTTTGCGCATGCATTGCACTATAGCACGATTTTGCTGACCGAAAGTCTACGCCATATATTTGCATGGTAATACGCTTACACGCGCATGCTCCAGTGCTATACAGCAGCAGCACAACACATCTAGAAATTGGACCGTACGAACATGAAACAAGTAATGGCTGAAACAGAGCGATATAACTTAAGCAATGTAGCTATCCCCTTTCACACCGTTACACTAGGACGACCATTGATAGAATGTAATTTATTCATTACCTCTGTCTCATATACATATAAATATCATAATGCATGTATGCAAACATGCAGTAGTCAAAATTACAAATTGAATGACAAACAGCAGACAGAATTTAGTGATAAATAATAGACATAGTAATATTATATATATATATATATATATATATATATATTACATTGCGTTGTCTATGATGCACCCGCTTATCAACGTGGATAAGCATGCCTGGACTCTCCTGGCAATGTGTATCAAATCGACAGTTTCGACGCATTTCTATCCACGAAAGACTTTCGGTCAGAACTAGCTTCACTTTGGGGCGTGGAGGGGTCAAGAGAGATGTCCTCAGCTTTGGTGCCCCCCTCGTCGCCATCATCAATTCTTGACAAAACGCTGGCAAACTTACGATGCTGACGTTTTGGTTGGTCCCTAGGCGTTGATATAGCTGAAGATATCCTAGGCGTTGATATACTTGAAGCTGCCCTAGGCGTTGACATACTTGAGCCTACTGAAATACTGCTTGCAGTCATCTTCGAGAAGCCTATACGCGAAAATGTTTTGCTAGTCCCCCCAGACAGACTGCGAGTACTACTATCGGAGAAGGTCCGGATACTTCGTGAAATTTCGTTCCGGGCCTCCCGGGAGGCCATGGAGAGTGGGCCAGGGTTCAAGTGCTTCACAGAAGGGTGCGTGAATTTCACACTGAAAGGACTACGATTCTGTTTCCAACGCCGCTCGAGCTGTTTTAGTTCTTTGTCGATTTCGGCATCATTATGCGTCTCCAGACCGCATATCTCCCCAATCTGCCACCCAATCTGAACGCCTTCGCTCTCCGCTTCACTCCCAGGCTTCACCTCCGTAACCATGCAGTTGTGATATGAGATCCCGAGAGCGGGACTTTTATAATCCTCGAATATAACTTCTTTGCCGGGTACCCAGTTGTTGCCGACTGCGATCATAGTGCTGGCCATCTGTAGTTCCACAGAATCTCGCTTGTTAATGGATGCTTGCCAGGAGGAGCAGCAGCAGCAGCAGAAGGCACACAATGGGCTGAAGAAAATCATCTGCACCCAAAAGATGGCGTTGATCCTTACGAAGAAGTCCTCGCAGAAGGAGATCAGCGCTACCAGAATAGCTTCGAACGAGTCGAGGCCGAGGCGTGCAGCCAGCACTGAGTTGATAAACGTGCATCCAACCATCACGAGCACGCAGAAACTAAGCGTCACTACGTCTTTGACCGTGTATGTAAGGTTATCGGCCTGTTTGGTTTTCCAGACAAACGTCCCGCAGCACGTCGATCCTACCACAGCCCCAGCTGCCACGGAAAAGCCACGCGCTCTCCCCCCGCCCCCTCCAGCGTCACCTGCGACACGAATATCTGCCCTATCCCCGAGATCCAAGCCCTTTGCAAGACCACCTCCGCCGCCAGCATCTCCGGCTAATTTCATGTCTCCTCGTATATCCCCCGCCTCTCCACCCGCAGCCTCTGCGTCCCCCCCCCCACCGAGCATGCCTAAATCGATGTCCGTGAACAAAAAGAGCAGGAACTTCACCAGGATAATCTGGCGGGCGACCAATGTGGAGAGATCTATTGCCATGGTGGAGGGTATCTTTCGCTTGAGGAACATCGTAGTAAAATAAGGGATAGGGAAGGCCAGGACCATGGCGACGAGGGAAGCTGAAAGCATGGAGCTTAGAAAGGGAACCTGCTGGCGTTGGCCGACAAGCAAAGTGCACACCGTAAAAGAGTTGAAGAGCAGAGTGTAGAGCATCACTGTGCGCTTGATCCCATCGAGGAAATCGCCGTTGGGGTGGATCAAAACCGCAAGCCACACGTGTCCGCGCTTCATTTGCCAGTGGAAATGCTTGCGAAAGAGCGCCCAGCTGCGCTCCCTCCGCACCGTCGATTCTGTGTTGAAGCGGATGCGCTTCCAGAAATATTTGACCGCCTCCTCGGTTTGCTTCCTACTGTCGTTGCGATATGCGACGAAGGCAGCGAGAGGGAGGCTGAGAAGCAACGAGAAACAGAAGGCGAATACAGGGTTTGATATCGGGGAAAATATTTCCTCTGGTTCAGTAAGATCGTCTTCCGAGATTTCATTAACGTTGACGGAGGTCTCAGTCTCACCGTGGAATGTGGTGAGGTGCGTAGTATTGCAGACAAGGACTCTTGTACCATTGGTTGTTGTACTATTACTGACAAATGTCAGGCCAGCATCGGAGTATTCACGCAGCGTTGTGTTCCAAAATGTGCATTTCGGTGAGATCACCGATGATGGTGACAGCGAGGAGGAAGAGTTCCCCAAGGTTGGTGCGGGGATAGTGATTTGAAGAGGAGGGTCAATGCCGTTTATGTCGAGTCCCTTGCCATCTTGCCCAAGCACAACAGTGACGGAGCCAGCCGTAGAACGAGAATCGTTGGAAGGGTAAATAGGTGCACTGCTCGTGGTACTGATCATCACGTTTAAGGATCCTCCAGACACGTTTAAGGGGAGAGACGTCCCCGCAGAAACACTTAGTCCATAGCCATTCGAGGAGGAGAACATTGACCCAGTTTCTCCTATGCTGGTAGGACTGACGAGCTGCGACGCGAGAGTAATCTCACCAGATGTATACTCCAGCGCCTCCTCCCCCTCGACTAGATTTGCGCTCGTGGAACCGGTGGAAAGCTTCTCTAAAATGTTAAGTACCGAACTTCCGGTGCTCATCCTGTCAGAGGCCTTGCCAGCCTGCGCCAGGCTGAGGATATTGCTCAGCGTGCCGATTGATGACGCAACTACAGTGTCCGAGAATGAGTTGAGGTCACTATCAGTTATGTTTTCCACAAGCGCAAGAGCTATCGTTTGCTGCTCGACTGGAAAATCCGCAGCGTTGTCCACAATGGTGAGATCCTCCAGGATGGCGACCGGTGTCTCGATCGAGTCCTCCTCCGTGTCAGAAGCCAACGTTGCCAGCGTTCCAAGGTCAGTGAGAAGCCTGCTTCTCTGCAGTCTTCTTTCAGTGACGTTGCTCTCAGAACCAGTCCGCAGGTAGGAAGCTGTGCTTAATATCAAGATACCTGCGGAGTCTGCATCCCCCTCCGCTAGGCGTGCAGTGATCGATTCGGAAATGGAGTCGACGCTGACATCATCACTGTCGGGCAGACCCATCCACACAGTTATCCGGGATTGCTGTTTTGCCCCTAGCGCATCAATGATAGACACCCGCACCAGCGCAGACGCGTTGTTGCTGCTTGTGCCTGCGATCAACTCGGGCGGGGGCGGCAGCAGGGTGGAGAAGGAAGGCTCCATTCGACGGCGAGTGAGCGCCGTGAACTGACGTCCGTTGAAGCTATAGAACGAATAGAGCAGCGGCGTGTCAGTATCTTCCCACCCACTACATGACAGCACAAACGTCGTGCTCAGTGCCAAGCCAAAGGATGGGGAGGAGTAGCACGAACCTAGGCTAGGGGGTGCATTGACTGTGAACGAAATCTCGTTGGTAGAACTGTAGCCGGTACTTAATTCTGTGATAGTCGCCTCAAAAGTATAGCCAACACCACCTTGCAGACTGTTGGGAGAGATTACGAGGCTGCTCCCTTGCGAGCCAGCCCTGAGCTTACTCCTGTCGTTGAAGTCGAAGTTGTTGGTCAAGCACCTCCACGCAAAGCTGTAAGATCTTCTTTCATCTCGTGGCGTGTTGCTCACCAAAGAAATCTTGTCGTCCGGATTTGCGCGCAGCTCGATCTCTGCTAATCGAGCCTGCTCCCTCCGCGTTCCTGGGGCTGGAAAGACCCGCATTGAGACCTGGATATCCGGGATGTTGACAGCGGTTGTTGTTATCGTCTGCTTGCGCGATCCAAAACGACGCATACCGCCAATGGTTCTTCCTTCTACCGTTAACTCCAGCACATATGTACCATTCGCAACAAGTATTTGTGTGTCAATCTCAAGAAGCCAAGGCTTGCTGGATGAGGGCGGCGGAGTTGTGATCGTGCTGTTAGTTGCCGTCTCCCTCAGACTCCACGAATACACCAAAGGCACTGAAGTGCCTGCAGGGTCATACGATGCCTTAGCATCAAATCTTGCTATGTGCGTTGTGGCCAACACCGGCAGCTGGCGAGTGTTACCACCGGGCAGTACGGCAACGACATCTTCGACCTGAACTTCTACAAAGAAGACCTGTCGAGCCTCTGATCCGACAATCACAGAATTCTCTCGTGTGGTGGCAGTCAGCTGGAATGCATATGTTTTGCCCATCGTTAACTTGTCTGGTGGGATCTCCAGCTTTGTCGAAATCGGTCGGGGGATGGTAATGACATCACTAGTAATCGTACTCGCTCGAGAGGCGAGCTCCGGAGGAAACGATGACGTCGGTAGCAGCTGACTCCAGACCCCTGTGTTTGTCCCGTTTGTGTTAAGAAGTGCATTCGTAGTACTACCACCACTGCCAGAAGTAGTAGTAGTAGTAGTAGAGGCAGCTCCATCATTCCCACAGCTCAAAGCGGATATGATCTGGGTTCGAATGATCAGGCGCTCAGTGCGGCTGTGAGAGATGTCGATTGAGCCCGGGATGATGATGACTGGTATGCGGTCAGATATAATCCTAAAGCTAAAATTAGCGGCTGCCGATGTCATCCCGATCCAATTTGTCACTCTCAGGGAAACCATATGAGACCCGACGGTGAAGCTTTGCGTATCGATGACAAGCCTGGATCTCGTCTGGTTCAAAATCGTCTGGATGTGGATATTCCCCACCCCCCCAGTTTGATCCATGTAGGTCCATTGGTAGCGAAAAGGTTTGCCTCCCCTCCCTTGCGATTCGCTGGCGCTGATGTCGACAGCATTGTCGCAGTTTCCGTACTCACTCTTCCCAGACACTACCGCAACGGGAACAGTAGGATTTGGAGGAGGCCGCACGACAAGTTGCGCTTGTTCTGCAGCTGCCGAGGTGGCCGAGGGGTTTCGAATAACGCCTGGTTTCAGCCCGATAGCTGCATCCACTTCCACAGTGAAGTCTTTACCGAGTTTTATAACCAGGTGACTCGGCTGTGACCAGTAGCAAACTGGATCTACACCGAATTGCGCGACGGAGCTCGAGGTGAGCAAGTAGCTGCAGCCAAGGTCGGCCCGTGAAGGCTGGTTGGTACCTATGCTGAAAGTGACAATGATCTTTGTGAGTGAGCCTGAGAGCCTTGCCCCTGTTGCCTCGGGTCGCCGGGCGGTGGGAGAAGCACTGGGATTGAATGTTTTCAACGCGGCGACAGTGGAAGGAGAAGTGGAGGAGAGGGGGGTGGGCGACTTAGTGTGCGGATGTTTACTAGGAGAGTGGGTCGGTCCTGGAGTTGATGGAGACGAGGAGGAAGGCGACTTCGTGCGTGGAGATTTTGTGGGTTGTGAGGATGATGGAGAGAAGGAGGGTGACAAAGTGTGCGGATGTGTACTGGGCGAGTTTGTGGGTCGAAAGGAAGATGGAGACAGGGAAGGTGATATTGTGGTGGGTGTGCACGTAGTTGGCTGATATGTTGAAATCGAGTAAGTCATCAACGGAGTCGCTGAGGTTGGGGAATATGTTTGTGGGGCACTGGTCGCAGGCAATGGCGAAGTTGATGGATGAGTTGAAGGAGATCCAGAGGATGGGGAATTTGTCGCTGGCAATGGCGAAGTTGAAGGATGAGTTGAAGGAGACCCAGAGGATGGGGAATTTGTCGCTGGCAATGGCGAAGTTGAAGGATGAGTTGAAGGAGACCCAGAGGATGGGGAATTTGTCGCTGGCAATGGCGAAGTTGAAGGATGAGTTGAAGGAGACCCAGAGGATGGGGAATTTGTCGCTGGCAATGGCGAAGTTGATGGATGAGTTGAAGGAGACCCAGAGGATGGGGAATTTGTCGCTGGCAATGGCGAAGTTGATGGTACATAGGTAGGAGTGTTGGACGGAGCTGCTGAAGGCAGACTGGCCGATATCACTCTAATTGACCCCGTTGTCTACACAAACACAGGAGATATGAACATAATGTTATATATCTATACACACACACACACACACACACATATATATATATATATATATATATATATATATATAACATGCTCTACAAAAGACATGGCGGTGGAAACGCCTGCAACATTCATGGTTTTCGTTGTTGTGCGACGATGATCTATATTTTCTACGGCACGTAGTAACCTTTTCGGCGAGAAAGATGATATCAGTGGATCCTGCCGTAAAAACCTCGATTCCTGTATGCATCAAAGACCGACGACCAAGGTGGACCCCAAGACATAACATTATGCACAAGCTCGGATGATGACTGACTAAGCTAATTTTACACACACACACACACACACACACACACACATACACGCACACACATAATATGTATATATATAATATATATATATATATATATATATATATGTAATATTTGTATACGAATATTAGTTATTGTGAATATATGTGTCTACCAGCAGGACTTCCAAAGCTAGCTCTTGTGCCTGTCAGATTACGATGAATGAATCTATCAACGCTCAAGTTACGACGAATCTATCAACGCTCTAACATTATAACCTTACGGTATCAATCACACACACACACAGAGAGAGAGAGAGAGATTCAAGTATACATGCATATGTATTTATTATATATATATATATATATATATATATATTTACCACTTCCGTCAATGTAATTAGAGGTCCCTTTTCCAGCGACGGTGAAGCACTACGTGTAATATCATGTAAAAATCACAATATATACAATATTCTATCTTAATATATGTGTGCGCACCTGTCCCGGTGCGTTGTCCAACACTCGTAACCGCTGCAGCAATTAAAAGTTTAAGAAACGAATCGGCAAATCTTCATGACATTATCTTCACGAACACAATCGTACGCAATCATACGCACACACTAGACGCTACTGCTGGCGATGATGACCCACCTTCGTTTTGTTGCCAAAGGTGTACAACAGAGGATTGGTCCCTGTAGAACTAATTCCTAATCCTCCGCTCAGCTCTTCATTTACTCTTTGGAGTCTACAAGACTATATGCGAGAATTCTATGTCATCAAACACGTTTGGAAGAAAGACAACTAACTATCTAACTCGCGAAA
Organism: Bigelowiella natans CCMP2755; assembly: GCA_000320545.1. Taxonomy (NCBI): domain Eukaryota; phylum Cercozoa; class Chlorarachniophyceae; genus Bigelowiella; species Bigelowiella natans. Next base: position 96,637 of record ADNK01000053.1, on the reverse strand, counting down.
GGAAACAGCTTTGACGTACAATGGTGAAGGCTCCGTCTCTGTACCCAAAGTTGGATTGGGACGTCCCGCCAGCCATCTAGTTAGGAGACCGATGGAAGAAGACAAGGTTGATGATGAAAGACGACACAGAGGGGGGAAATATGCCATTCTGGCATGAGAAATGATGGTAACGACGATACGACTACAGCATTGAATTGGGGTTCTAATGTGATAGGAGAGAGCAAACACCGTATATGTCACTCGAGATTCCACATTGACGTAACGAACAGTACCCGTGTCGGTGAAATACACCCTGGGACCTTTTTTGGTGTATTATGCATTGAGGATTATGATGAGGAGGAGGAGGAGGAGGACAACGATGACCATGAAGATGAGGATGATTATAATGAAAGTATAGACGAGCATGTAGATGTGATAAAGGAATATTCATGTGACATGCAAATAGTGCTCAGAGCAAAGCACACACAATTTTGTCATTTAATCATTCATTTCTTCCTTCGCGAGAGTCTATCTTCACCTTGCGTCGACTGTGCATAACGTACTCCTAAGGGTAAGAGTATGAACGCACAAAATTAGTCTGTTTTGATGACCAAATTTTTCGTCTTTGTTGTCAAATTGAGATCTTCCGCACAATTTATGTACAAATATTGATCGAGCATGTGTCGTCATTAACAACTTTTTTTCTCTCTCTATCTTATTCTTCAATATGTTTTTCCGGGAAAAAGAAGAAACACAGTATGCTGTCATTGTCTACATCTTCCTCTTGCACGTTTCTTGTCATTTTTTGTTGCGAATACCTCGTCGGTCGTATCGCCGAAGTCACAGCAGCTACACTCTAATACTACTATTACTACTACTACTACTACTACTACTACTACTACCATTACTATTACTATCATAATATGTACCAAAAGGTTTTTTGACTCGTGCAATATCTAGAGGTCCATCGGCTTGCGACCCTAGAAGTAGTGATGAACATTTAAAATACATATCTTTTCTGTGTGTGTTGTGTGCATTTTCGCATGTAGAAAGTATCATGATATCCAAGGATAAGCAATGAGTACTACCTATGGTGACTAAGTTGCCTGACAAAACTCGCGTGACTTGATCCGTCAAATTCAGGGAAAATATCTAAGTGAAGAGTAGGTATTTTTAGCATTAGTAGCTAGATAGGTAGGGCATTTATCTCTCCTTGTGCATCCTCTCCTCCTGTGTCAAGACCAACATACTTCGTCTTCGTTGATATGTTGTAACGCATTTTTTTGTTTGTAGAGATCTTAATTTGGGACCTGATTATCCTTCGCCACATACAGCATCGGATGCGAGTTGACCATTTGCATGTCGACGTCTCGGTATGCTTTTACGCCTTGAGGTAGTAGGAAACAACATTGACGGTGGTGATGACGACAATTGGGAAAACAATGTGTGAAATATGTATGCGTAATAATCACAATATATGTGTGTGTGTGTGTGTGTGTGTGTAAATTGAATTATTTATCTATTTATATTTTAGAAAGTATCACCTGTGTCAAGTGTTGTCACTTGATTTTGCCCAAAATCAAGCTGTAGATGGTAAATGGGTGTATCGGTGTTTGTCAAATTATAAACCATACGAACTCACGCGTACATACTTCTAAAAAAAATCAAGTGTGCGTAATAATTACGATAAAATTTATTGATGCAGCATTCATACGCACAAGAACGCACACAAGAACAAATCAACGCTTAGTAAACTACGCTCTCTCTTTCTCTCTCTCTCTCTCTCTCTCTCTCTCTCTCTCTCACACACACACACACACACACACACACATTCTATGTGCCCAATCTCGGTTACCTTTCTTAAATTATTCCCTCCAGCATCACAGATATAGAGTACAGCATCCCTGATAATCCAAGTTACATATCAATACTATGTGCAAGGAAACACATACATACATAAAACGTTCACAACTTAAAATTAGTTTTTGTATGTTTGAGTATATGGTGATGGCGGTATGTGTGATTGTGTGGGAGGGAGGGGGGATATGTCTACACCCCTACCCTGTATATCTCTTATCAGCTGCCATTCCCTGAGGAATCTGAAAAGTTGCCTGCAACAATTCTTCATTCAGTACTACAAAATAGAGAAAATGATAGATATAACACATCTTCTCTTTCTCCCTCCCCCCGACCGTCAGATTCCTAAAGCACAATATTCTTACGTTTTCTACAGTGCCATCTGCACAGCCAGCGGTTACGAGGGTATTTGATGCTGCCATAAGCGTACGAAAAAAACCATTATTAATCAGGAATGATCTACCTCATTCATATGAGACAACCTGTTCCATTCCTTAATACTACGACATTCTGGGTTACGATGTTAATTTCTCGGATAGCCCCCTCCGGGCTAATGGTGTAGAGCTTGGAATTCACTGATCAAGGGGGAATTTTGTTATCTAGATCTGAACTCCACTACTCTTAAGATATCTATTTTTTGTTTTTTAAATTCTCACAAGGGTGAAGGGCAACTCCAGAAACTAATCCCAGTCCTAAGAAAATGCGAGAGAAATTAACAGGGAAAAGCCATTATTGATTATGAAAGAGGCAGTGTCTGCTGGTGTTGTTTTCTTACACAACAACGCAATCATGCGAGTGATATTCACACACACACACACACACACACACACACACACAAAATTCCTAATCATGATCAGTCACCTGTCACAAGTGTTGACACTTCTGAGCTTGCTGACGTGAATCTCTGAGGTGTGTTAAGCACTGAAGGGCTCGATGTAGGGCCTAACGTCGTTGTAGGGCTTGGAGTTGAAAAAACTTGTGCGAAACTGAGTGGTTGAAGCGTGGCCAAAGCCAACACTAACAAATAGTGCCTTGCAGCCTTAGATAACATCGTCGGTCACTGTCCGCTGTTCAAGAAAGGTGAAGCAGTAAGGTGCTGCTACTACATTCAGTATCCTCCGCCTCCTCCTTAAATCCGTCTTCGCAGGAGTCTGAGTTGAGTTGGTCTGAGTATAGACTCTGTTTTACCATTCTCATAAAAGACCTATAATTAGATGTAACGTGCGAGTAACTGCAGTTCCCAGAGATAGTAGGTCTACGAGTAAACCAGTCGTACAAGACAGGATTTGCACAGATTTCAAAGGGATTTCACTGGGATTTCAATGCTGCGTCAAGGAGATATTAAGAAAAAAACCCAACAAAACCATCCGATTGGTGAAAAAAGTGGGTAATTGAAAACCTATTTTAGATCTACATGCAGGGCACGCGTTTCAGTGATGAATGTCGCAGATCTAGATAATATCACCTTAAAAACAAATAGAGGAGCAGCACATGTAGGGCTATTTTCAAGGGAAAAACGCAGGATTTTGGATTGTCGCTCATATAAAATAGCAACCCCTAAGACAGTGGTTCCATGTGCAGAGACAACGCTGAGCATCGTACTCTGACGCAATATTCATTCGAGAACGGTGCTGGTCGCCCTGAAGCTCGTTGATGTGGTGGGGTTTTGGATGTTGTCTGCTAGTCTGCGGTTTCGGTGTTGAACTTGCAATCTCGGGTTACGTCCATGGTCTCCAACCCTCCCGAGCGGCGCCCAGTTTATGGTCGTTTCCACTTCTCTCACAAAGTGCGAGGGCACTGCTAGACTGGACAACAGAAGGATATCACGCAACATTCTACACGGCAAAATATGCATGCAGCATTGTCACACTACACATACTTTGTATTGTCTAGCACACATAGACCATTTTCTTCACATGGCTAGATGGACAAATTGGTCGTTGCGTTCTCCTAAAAGCACATTCCACAACGATGCATTCTAGCATTTGTATCAGACGATGAACAGTAACTTTTTGAGCACATCAGCTACATCCATACAAGCCACCATGCTAATATGCTGTAGATGGGTAGGTATCACTAGAACAGTGTGCTAGTGTGGTCAGCTATAGTCAGTGCTATGCCAGCACGTGTGTACTACACGCTCATGGAGATGACACTCCAGCTGTGCTACATACTATGCAATAGTGGCAAGCAAGCTATAATCTCTTATTTTATCTACAGTTAGTAGCCAAGTCTAGAAGTCCTGCAATTGCGACGAAGCAAAACCGCACATCAATTGTCATTGTTATTTCCACTAATCGGAACAGTTATGCATCTATGTACATATGTAGATGCATAATTATGTGTATCATTGTTGTTTGTCATAAACAGACATTAGCTATACACATCTGAACACATGCGACACGTACATGTAGACAGCAGTTTTCAGCAAGACTCACCAATTCTATGTTGCAGCTATCAAATCTAGGTGAAGTATCATTCAAAGATGAACAAATGATTCATTTCGTAAAAATTTTCCTTGTTTCTCTCTGCTCGCCTCTGTAGTCTATCTCTTTTATTTAGCTTGTGTAAAATGGCTGCGAAATATTTCTGCTTCTGTTTTTGGAAGCTCTTCTTCCAATTTGTCGAAGCATTCACGCCATGAGCTTCAGCACACTCTTTAAGCTCCCCTCTAAAAAAGCGTATGGAATCGCGTCGTAATTGAGCTGCTGCCCTTCGGGTTTGATTTTCGTCGCAATGAGAAAAGTTACGCTTTTGGATAAACTTTCCTCTTTTAGACACGAAAGTACGATCGCTCTGACTATTTAAATGCTTTCTTTGCTTTACTTTCACTGTCTGCAATTTTACAGCCCGCTGTTTGAACACCTTGTAATCACGAAAGACGTCATAGTCTTCTAGATTCACCTCCGGATTATCAATTGCCTTTTTATCACGACACACACACACACACACACACACACAGAGAGAGAGAGAGAGAGAGAGAGAGAGAGAGAGAAAGAGAGAGAGAGAGATGCATGCAAACGCGGACATTTATTCGTTTGATATTTTGTTGGGAAAAAATTGTAATATGATGAGAATGAAAATGCGTTGGAACCTTTTTCTTCCTCTTCTCGTCCGAGTGGTGCTTGAGATTCCATTCCACAGTTTGCTTCGTCTTCCCGGCCTTCCTCAGGCACGTCTTACATCTTATAACCTGTCTATTTCCTCCAAGAAGCGTGCATCCTTTGTCATAGTATGGTCTATTCATGCCGCGTTGCCGACCGTGCGCGCCCGCAGACACGCCCCTGAAAGCTTTCTTCATGTTGGGATTTGAGGAAGAGATCCAGCATCCTGGAATTATTTGTTGTCGCAGTAAAAGAATTCCCTGTATTCATCCCGAATTATCAGTTCCTAGAACATTCCCGAGGATAACAGAAGCACGACGAAATCAAGAGCATTTACAAGTGTGCGTCAATCCCGAAGAGCGCAAACTAGGTAGGTAAACCCCCGTGAGAAAGTGTGCAAGCACGCGACATGAAATTCCAATGAAGTCTGCAGCAGCAGTACTTCCCTGTATCTTGGTGGCGTTCTTCATCAATGCTGTCGCCAGTGTTAACAACCCTGTGAAGGACTGTGGCAACGGTAATGGTTGCCTAGCCTCTCAAACATGCGTCTCTAGCGCAGAAGGTCCAAAGTTTCCTGTACATTTGAACATTTATAGTCGTTCAACTTGGCGTCTTGATGAGCAGGTGCTGGTCTCTTGCACGGTTGTGCGCCCGCTCCAAAGGCTGCGGTGTGTGAGGACGCTCGATTTTCCTGCCCTTCCCATTTCACCTGCAATGTTACCGGCAACTCTTGCGAGTAAGGCTGGTTTTTCTCGTTAGATAAAGGGAGCATGGCATGGGGGGTGTGGGTTTACAACTTGCCGTAAATATTAGTGTTGTCTGGTGTTACAGAACACGTACTCAGCATTCACGTATAATAATCACAGGTTCGAAAACGTGGTATCGGTGCCCCTGATGACGAACATGGACGCTGTTCGAATCATTGACCAACGCCAAGACGTTGGCGATTCCAGCGATTTGTAAGTCTAATCCTAGCTTCCATTTTCGATTTTCTTCCGTCATCTGTTTGCATTGGCATGGTTATATCTGATATAATTCTTAATATGGCGACATTTCTTGCTTGCTGTGCGATGAACGAAGTTGCTCCGACCTGACGAAACATCTCCCAAGCGAATGTAACTGCGTAAGTTCGACTAAAGGCGGAGTCGTTAATTGCTCCATCAGCTTGCTCGGAAAAGACACTGTAGAGGTCGCTCTGGCTTCCTACAACACAGCTTCATATTTACAATCCAATTCCTTTCGATTACAGGTAATTGCAGAGATTATGCCATGCGGTGACCCTGCAGAGCTCACAGCTGAGATCAAGGAGACGGTGCTCGGAATCGACTCGACATTCGGTGCGATTGTAATGATACGTGATAGGGAATTTTAGATATGATCGGGGAAAAGCCTTTTCTGGTGTAGCACCTTAGTTGCCTTGTGGCTTTCTGAGAACCGTCATCGTCATCAATTGCCATCATCTTGCTTTTAACAATGCATGACAAATTATAAATATTTTTGGAAGGCGTGAAATCTGGCGAGGTTGAGCAATTCGCGATTCCTGGGCTCACCATTGGAGTGCCCGTCATCGGCAACATCGGCATTTACGCTGACCTAGAATTGAAAGTGATGTAACTAACCAAAGATGGGGCATTGATGATTACTACACATGTTATGCTGGAGATCATGCTGTGCGAGATCTAACGTGCACCTCAACACAACATTCACGCTGTTCCTTTTTCTAGGGGAATGCTAGCAATCTCGAAATAAATCTCGCACTAGATGGATGCGCTAAGGTCCTTGGAAAGACAAGTTGCGGTGCAAAGCTTACGCATAAACTGCCAATCACAATCCTCGACGGAACCTACTCGTTTGAGGACTGCAACTAATTGTAAATGCTTGACGTTCATGCGGTGTCGGCCACGATTGAGTTCGATCTCGTGCGACCAACAACTGCCTGATCTTCAACAAATTTGGGTCACTGAAATAAAGCACATTGTAGACCTACATTTCTTTGCGATGAATCCTCTATCTATCAGCATACTAGCTAACTTTACGCTGGGCGTTCGATGCTACGATGGACCATACATGCAGCGTAACTATTATTACTACATCATGCCTGTTGACCCTGGTGCAGCCGCAGTACTATGTGCATCTTTTAGCGTGTCGCTGTCAAGCTGCGACCATATGCTAAGCTAGCTTAAGACATCATTTATATAGATGATTAAAATTGTCAGCTAGTAGGATGCATCATTTAATGCACTGACAGGTACAAGAAATCTGCTGTACACATTATAGCCAAAAAGAAATGAAAATCCACGTCTACTACACATTACTAAAATAGGCCATACGATTCATGCATAGCCAGCTAGGTCACAGAGTGTGTGCATTTCTCGCAGTCGTAAAAATGTATCGTAACATCATCAATTTCGCTCAAGTAATATTACATAGCATTTGACACCCGTTGCAATGCTCCATACTGTCATTATTGAACACAAAGTAGCCGTACACAGCTAGACAGAGCAAGCATGCATGGTCACTGCAATGCTCACATTATGAGCGCAATCATAACATTCGGGGAGCAGAATATTCAGATGGACTGGTGAGATACTATTTCATCTCTGTTGCTGCCGCAGCGGCAGTTGCGTAGTCATCGCCTGTTGGATTCCAGAAGGAGCGATAAAGAGCTGGATTTGTAGGGATGAAGATCGGCACTTTCTGCTGATATTCAATGTATTCAGGGTACTTTCCGGCGGAAATGCCCTCCGAGAAGGCCACCTATACGCGCAGCACGTTTGGGATGGAGAGAAAAGAAATATTTGGTGAGGAAGACTGACCAAAATAATGTTTAGATATGCCATGTATATGCAAAGGGAATAAACAAACATGAAATACATGTAAACTTACTACAGCCGCCTCATGATTTATTATTATCGTCATTAATTATGTCAGATGTTATGTATAAACACCGATCCTTGGAAGAGAAGGATTAGGAGTACTGGGCCGATTACAGACGCGTTGAGCCATCCTGCAAATTCACGACGACGCAACAATAGCAACAGCAATAAACCCAACGTTGCAGCCATGTAGAGAGGTGATAATGATGATAATGATGATGATGATGATGATGATGATGATGATCTAGAGAAATTGGGAAAATGAAACGAAGGAGTAAATCGGTGCGCAGAAGACTGACAAATGGTGACGAAGATAGTCAACAACGACGACACAATCAATACAGATTAAATGTTATTCTCCTCCTCCTCCTCCTCCTCCTCCTCCTCCTCCTCCTCCTCCTCCTCCATCATGAATCTATATGCATAATCTATTCGAACAGGGTACTGATGTGAAAACAAGCGCCATTCACTCACCAGCTCCCGCCGCACCAGAGAAGAGATAATACACGACCCTACGTGAGCATTCATCCAATCATGCACGGCAAGAGAAATAAGATACACACACAGACACATATCACACATACACCCCACTTTTAAAGGAAAGCCTTCAAGAACGGAATTTTTAACTTTGCTGCACATATAAATATTATATATGTGCATATATTTATTTATATGGCAACAAAGAGCTATAGAAAGCTAAAGGCTGTTTGTATTTATTTGTATCGTGGAAATGGTGATGAACCCCACCAGATGGACTGCTCAGCGAAATAGTTTGGATGTCTGCTCGAGGAATAATGGAGTGAAATGAAGTCAGGAGAGGGATGAGGGAGCGGCTCAAACGTAAGTGTAGACGAACCGCTTAGTTATATATATATTGTATTACTGTGCAATTATAAATGCGTAGGGTGTGATGTTTGTGTGTGTGTGTGTGTGTGTGTGTGTGTGTGAGCGTATATGCATGTTTGCGTGTTGTGAATATACTACACCACCAACCACCTCGAGATGCTCCACAAGCCCGTGCGAAGATACCCTACTTTATACTCGCTGGGAGATAAAGATTGCAGATGTCAGCATTAGATGTTACGAGGAGGACGTTGAGGAATGAATCGATGATAGATGATGGAGAAAGCATTGATCATCCAAACGAATCAAAATCCTCAAAATGATGAAATACAACGGCAAGATGCCGATATTAAGCTTCAGGGAAACGAGGAGAAAAACAAACAAATCGTTCCGAAGTTTTGAAAAACTGTCGTCGTCATCATACACGTTCGTTCGCCCAAGTTGCGAAAATAGCCGCCGTCATCATGCTTTTCTCACAAGACTCCAGCATAACGCATACTACCCGTAGAGAGCGAGACCTGTGCCCTTGAGCCTGTACTTCTCCGTTTGAAAGTCGTACTGTTGCTGATCCGCTGTTCGGACAAGGGGGGGGGGGGGGAGATCGAAAGCATGGGCTCAATGAAGAAGTTACGTAAAAGAGATAGAAGAAGGATGAAGGCCTTGAAGAAAGTCGTGAATCATATTCGAATAAAAAAGGTTTAAACGGCATGAGCAATTCACGTTTTCTCACGCCTTCACCCCGAACCTGTATTGACACACGCACAAATGTTGTTGATGTTGGGGCTGCTGCTTGATAAACTGTACCGATGTACTCCACCAAGACAAGTAGGAGAAAGGCCAAGGCAAGAACGAGGTCCAGTGTGCTTGATAGATGACACGCCAATGTTTTTTCAGATGATGACAGCAGCAACATAGAAACAAGGAATCGAATTCATTCGGGTAAAAGTAGGCTAGTCTTCAAAAGTGATGACAGTATCTATTAACGGATACTATATAAAGTTCTTCCCCCCCCCCCCCTTTCCGTTCATCGGTATCGTTTGAACACACACACACGCACAAAGAGAGGGAGAGAGGGGACGACATGCGAATCAACCAGGATTCATACACAATAGCTCCGACTCGCATTTCTTCCATCAAAAGCGATATGAGTGGTGCTATAAGTGCAATGTACGTTATCATGTCCTTTCCTGGCGCCGAGGCCGCAATAAATTGAGGCAGCACGATGAGGAGAAGAAGAAAGTGCTGGTAAATCGAGATGAAACCGAGGTTGAAGGCCTGTGTAGATGGCAGGTGGATGCTTCGCAATGAAATGACGATTTTATTGATAGATTACGATGAATACTAGTTATGGTACAAACTGCTATATCTGGTGTGATGCTTATCGTAACATTGCATTGCTATATAGACTGTTGGCTAATTTATCTAACCATGCCACACCCCATTATTACCATCCAAACGAGCGGGTTGTTCAGTGGCTTCGTTTTTCGCAGAATGGGCCATCTATAATCTTCTTCCCCCTCCCAGGGCGGCCAGGTATATCCTCCTTTGGTTGTGACACGACGAATTGGGGGTGAGGAGCAAAAGCGACGGTGATTTCTAGAATTTGCATAAGAGGGAAGCGAGAATTGAAAATATACCATTCTACATATGTCCGTATGCATCAATGTTCCTTCTCCGATCAAATCACTACTACTCCCTGCAAAAGATCTATTTACCATACCTCGACGAGAAAAGTTGTACGTTAGTCTGGCAGCCCAAATAGTCGCCAAGACCGCCATTAGCACCATCCTGAGTGCCATGACGAGGCAAGGACTCATAAGTGCGCGTGGAAAGCCATTTCTCATTTTTTCGATGGCTCCAAAAGGTCACTGAAAGCGTGTGGGTGAGAGAGAGAGAGAGAGAGAGAGAGAGAGAGAGGATATGATGTGTGACTAATACCGCATCTGAAGTGTGTCGGATGAGAACACAATTTGCCAGGCATATAGAGCCGGCGTAAGGCTCCATAATTTGTCCACCTGGCTCACATTCCCCGTGATTGTGGACACTATGAAGCACAGTCCCGCCCAGAATCCACAGTGATATAGCTTAAATCGCAGTAGTAGTAGCGCCAGCAGTCAAGCCACACGCAGCGGGGAGAAAGCACAATCAGAAACATTAACGCATACACAAACTATCTTCTCCTTCCCTCATGCACACCAGTTACCAGGGGGTAGACAGACAAATCCATAATTGACTTCGAGAAAGCGGTGGAGTGCCACTACAGATTGCAAGGGTGCAGGAAGTGCTCCCAACCTGAGATACGATGAGGGGCAGGAGCAAGGAAACAAATAGCGCTGATTTTATCCTGCGACAATGTCATGTCATTGTCGCAAGAACAAAAACAAAAATGGTAGTCTCGGAACATGCGATTCTCCAAAATATGGAATTATTTGCATGTCTTTTCGTAAGATTCTGGTCGGTTTTCGCATTCTTCTGATATTACGTGCTCTGAGGCTATCCGTCCCACAGTAACGCAAGCCGACCTCAAAACCCGCCCTCCAGCGAGATGAGGGCGATGGTTCGATCAGCATGTGCATCGACACTCGGCCAGAGATGCTGCTTCTCCAAGCGCATGCTTTCGGTCGTAGTAGTAGTAGTAGTAGTAGTAGTAGTAGTAGTTCCACGTAGCACCATTAAGTTCCCAGGCATTTGCATATCATGATTCGATCATCACAACGCGCCCTTAGGTCTCTCATTTCGCTGGCCGTGTCCCTGTCGGCACACCCATTCCCGTCACGGTGTCGAAGAAGGGGCCGTTTCACATACGGCAGGTTAGTCCGCCGTGAGTATAATTCAATCATCTTCAAACGATGCAGCTTCTATTTCTGCTCCGCTCCCTTACCGCGCTGCCGCCGCTGGTCTTAATTAGGAAGAAAACGACACCGAGGAGATGATGGTTGTCGGTGCTGCGTGTAGCGAATGCTTCTCCGGTAAGCGTTGGGTTAGTTGCGGATAGGAGTTTGGCACACATGCTCGCGCTCGCGCAACACACACACACACACATAGAAACCGCTACACAGGAAAGAAGAGGGGATGGAGAGATTCGAAATCGGAACATCTTTGTTGTTGTCGTCGCATATATTGAGCATGCACCTTACTTCCTCCCTCCTATCACCATCATTACTCATAACCCATCAGGCCCCCGACTGGCAGAGATTCTGCAACCAGGCTTCGACTACGAAAGGTAATGATGGGGAGCAAGGTCTCGATGTTGATATATCGTTGACCTAGTAGTACTTCTAATAGTAGTAGTTGTAGTGGTAATGAAAATAACGAACCTGAGGAGGGATATGCTGCTTGCGCTATTTCTCCTACTACAAGAGACTATGTGTCACATCTATTAGTACTGTTGCGACCGCATTATTATTCTCACTGCCCCTTCTTTCGATGCATTCACTGAAAGGGAAGCACTTATGAATCTGAATAAAGGCAATCATGCAGCCCCGTTATCCATTCACACAAGTGCCGGGGTACTTCTCCTCTCCTTTCCTATCATTGCTTCGCTTTTATCTACCACAACGAGAATGTAAAAATCCGTTGTCGCTCAGCTACTCATTTATTAATTAAGACCAATTATTATCAAACAAGGTCCCTCAGGCGCTCCCAGAGTTCATCCGTACCTTAGGTAGCGTGTCATCGGCCAATGGTGTTAGTAACTGTTACTTGAAACGTTTATGCGGGGATGCAAAAGGCGCAACTGCTCTTATCCGCAGCAGAGAAGGGCATTTCAAAAACAAACTAAGGAAAACAGAGAGAGGACTGCCTTTAGACACTAAAATACTGCTACCGCCTACATGGCACACGCTCACGTCCTCGTTTCTTTGTTGGATCAGAAAGCGCCCTCCCCTCCCATCTCGCGGCTGCTTCTGAGGAGTGGTTTGCTAGCCTTCAGGTGGGATGACTAGACTTCATGCGCTATGTACATATATATATATATATATATATATATATATATTATACTTCAATTTAGTGACATAGTGAGATCTTCTATATAATCTCATCCCCTTCGCCTCATTCTTCTTTGTCCAACTATTCCCTTTCCAGGTGGAGGGCACTTCCGCGGTGCGGTGACAGCAAATGCATACACATTAGAAGAATGCAATCATGCGTATACAACGATGATGCAACGATGGCGATGAGTGAACGTTTTGCTGCCTTTCCAAAGCTTTTAGCAAGAACAAATGCACGTAGTGAAGAATCATCAAATACAACCTTCTCTCCCTCCCCCCCTTCCTCCTCCTTTCCTCCCTACCGAAAACAAGGTGCTCGCTGGCATCGATTTACTGCTCCAGCTGCAACATCCAATGTGCTGCTTCATATACTAACACATATACTTTCCAAGAAGTAGCTTTCCGCATATATACTTCATCTCCTTTTTCTCCCACTTTCTCCAGTTGTTTCTGCTCTGCTGCTGTACATGTGTGGATTTAAAGCGTTCTTTCTTTGACTCACCATCGTTTCCATCCTCCTGTGCGCAGAGAGGAGAACACGACGCCCCACGAGAAACAGAAGGATATTTTCAGCTCGTTACGAACGAAGGTGCCGTCAATGATGATGATGATGATGATGATGACGATGATGATGACGATGATGACGACGAGAAGACAATGGTGTAAAATCTAATGTATATCAAGACCTTATTCTGCTCCGCCCCACCCCTTCATCATCATCTTCGATATTAGGTTGCTGTAAGTGAGTTCTCATACCATGGGCCTGGATCTTCTTCATTCGGCTCAGGTAAGGGAGGGAGAGAGGGGGGGAGGGGGGGGGAGTTTCATCCCAGCGACACAGCCACCAAATAATGGCCATATATATTCACACAATGTTTGCATGAAAGTAATTAAATACATATAAATACAGACGCATCTGCACAACAACTGGTAAATATACTAGGGTGTGGAGTGCAATGAATCGTTATATTTGTGATTGATTGCTATGTCGCACGTAGCGTCGCCCCTCGGAGCAAAGCCGATGCAACGAACATATCCAATGCCAGCGTAATACCAGCACATCATCTTCATCACCAACAACAGCCTCTTTCACGTCATCATTATGACCCTAACACAAACACATGATAATCATCATCACCATTTCCAGTACGCATCGTCACCATCAGCATCGCTTACTGAGCCTTCTTCCTCCCTGTCCTCTTTTGCCCTCCTCGTCGTCATATCGTAGCTATCATAAGCGAAGAATTGAAGCTGGAGAGTCCCTCGATGAATTCCATCAAAGAATGAGGTAAATCGTATGGAATTTGTGGGATAGTAATCTTATATGTTTGTGTGTGTGTGTGTGTGTGTGTGTGTGTGTGTGCGTTTATGATTGCTTTCATCATGATCATGATCATGATCATCATCATGATCATCATCATCATCATCATTGCATTCTCCCTCAGCATGTTCTTCTTCTTCCCCTTCTATAGGCAGGAATACGTCGACTTTCTCAACCGAGAAGCCGATGAGCTGGGTGGGTGTGAGCTACAATATACGTTATAATTCAACGAGAATATATGAGACGGCGGGTCAACGCTTTCAGTACGCCGAAAATCATCACCTTCTTGTCAATGCCTTTTTGTTGTTTCAGGTGTTATTTTGTTCGAGCCGCAGTCGGGATCTTCCTTGGTTGTTTTGCATGATCCGTGTCTCTTTTACATATAATCCCCTCCCCCCCTCCCCCCTTTCAGGGACACATGCGTGCTGTGTATGAAGGAGCAAATCGTGTTCAATGTCGCCTCACTTTTTTTCTCATAATTCATCGTTCTCGGTGATTCTTCACGCGTAATAGGCAGCACAGCCGTGGGACAAAGAGATGCTGAAAGAGTATGTTCGGCTTGCTAAGGAGAGAGGCATCAAGGTATGGCGGCACCCTAGATATATATATACTATCTGTGCGGACTTATGCAAGATCAGCAACAACAGAATAATACCACTTTTCGCTTCAAGGATAATTGACGCCTGTGTATATGGCAATGACTATAAAGAACGTCTGCTCCTTCACCCCCCTCTTCCTCCTCCCCTTCTTCTCCTATTTTTCCTTCCTCGCCCTGCTCCTGCTGCATGATCTATCAGGTGTTGGCAGATGAAGTTATGTGTGGATTAGGTGATGATAAAATAGAGTTTACCATTGTTATATTTTCTTATCTTCTACGTCATAAGCATTTTCTCAGCACATCAATATTGCAAATTATGTATGCATATACAGGTTTCTTTCCTCCTTCTCTCTCTCTCTCTCTCTCTCTCTCTCTCTCTCTTTCTCTCTCTTTCTCTCTCGCGCGCGTGTGTGTGTAAGGGAGAGAAAGAAATAGAGCTAATCTATAAAAACATGTATGTTGAATGTGTTGCAATATTTAACATCGTTAGCACGACATGGCGAGGGCGATTTGTTCTTATCGAAAAGGTATATTATTTTCATTCTTCATTCCCATTCCTATCTATAGTCTCTCCATCAGAGCTAATCTGATATCTCTCTTCTTGTCCTCCCTCCTCCTCCTCCTACCACCTCTCCCTCCCTCCCTTCCTACGTATCATTTCCCCTCTTTGCTGTGATGATCTGATGGGTCGCTCGCTTCTATACAGCTGGGATTTAAGGCCTGATGCAGTGACATTCGGCAAGGCGGTTGGGAGCTAGTAGCCCTGTGATCTTTTCAGTTTTATTATTACTACTATGTAGATGTATAGATGATTTTCGGTTCAATCATTTTACCCATTCTCTCTTCCTCTTCTTCCTCGGCCTCCACGTCCTCCTCCTCCTGATCCATTTGAAGGATGATATGAAGACTTATGTAATGTCTCTCTGATTTCCAGGTGGCCGGTGGCGTTTTCCCACTCGCTGGATGCCTCGTGTTTGAGGGGGGGGGGAGGCTGCGAGGTGATTCTTTTCTCAGCACCGAACATCAGTATGTGTGTATGCATGTAAGTAGTTGGTAATATCTGCATCCTGTTGGCCATTTAGAGGAAGGTCGTACCGTGCTTCAAAGTCACACTTATGCTGGTAATAATACATCAGTGGAAGATGGCAGTGACAGTAGTAGTATATCCCTGGGCTTATAATCCCTTTCTCTCACCATTGCAAAGGCAGCAACATTCGAGCCCTCATCACGGCGCGCGAGGTCGGGAACGTAGTACACATGATGGTGCTTTCAAAAAATATAAGGCAGCATTCCGTGACATGTTGACCGTGATGAAGATGTCGATGCGAGAGATGAGCGAATAGAAATAACAATCGGCATCTCGAGATATTCTGTCTATATTATTTCGTCTAAGCCCTTCGTCTATACTCTCTCTCTCTCTCTCTTTCTCTCTCTGTCGTTTCTACTTAACAGGTGCTAAAGAAGACAAAGGAATATGGAAGCCACATCCAGAAGATGAGCAAGGTTCAACCTTCCCCCCCCTTCCCTACTCCTCCTCCTCTTCTCCAACGACAACTATGGTGGTGTCTATGTTCCCTCGTGCTGCAAGAACTATTACATTGGTCGTGCTGCTGCTACTTTGTGCAAAGTGTTAATTATTCATTGGAACCATTCCTCTCTCTCTCTCTCTCTCTCTCTTCCGCCGCATTCTCGCCCCCCTTCCCCCTCTCCTTCTCAGCTTAGATATGTGATTTTGTTTAGCCCTGTATCATTAGTATATTTTGCACATCTCTCCCAAGGCCTCTCATATAAATAAGTAAATATTGTAATATTACATATTTATATATAGTGTGCGTGTGCGTGTGTGTGTGTGTGTGTGTGTGTGTGTGTGTGTTTGTGTTGAAGGGTCTTGAGAGTGCCATGCAAGAGGCTGAAGCAGCAAGCAATGGAAATCTAGTGTCCCATGGAATGGGGTTGGAAACCAACATGCGAAAATAGTGGATCAGTTGGCGCGCAATATGTCAAATACACGATGGCCATGTTCCTTGGACACATCCATGAGTTTGCAGATCATGCATATATTCACTCACGAGCATATGTGCTTTATCTTGCAGTATTTTATTCGTCTATGTTGTTATTTTAACGGTTGCCATTTAGGCTAATGTGGGGGCTGGCATGGTCGCGGGGAAGCTGTGCGCTGGATCGCAAAATGCGAAAAAAGGTTTTCGGCCCTCTCAAACGTAGAGAGCGACACTGAGAAAGGGGCACTTCACGTGCGCATGCCTATACGTGTGCGTGTATGTGCTTTTTATGTGCACGGGCAGTATTCCTTCCTTCTGTTTCTTATTTCACCGGAGAGGAAGTATACAGTCTTTTTCGTAGTCGTCGTCATAAATTCTTCCACGCTGCTCAGAATTCTCTAGAGAGGGGGGAAAAGCATTCAATCAGCGAGATAATAACAAGAATTTATACTGAAACACAAACAGGCAAATGCAGCCCTTAAAAACGCCTGTAAAGCGCACAGGTTCACACATACACACTCACACAAACTCACGTATAAGGAAAAAGGAATAGCGTCTAAATTTAATGGCCGTCTTTCCTAATTCAAAGATTCGATATCATCAAGCGCAGTTGTGTTATTAGTTTTTGCGATTGAGATTTTGTGGGCATTATCAGGATATGGCCTTATTTTGTCGATATGGGAGTGATGGTCACACCTACATATGACATTCAGGAGGAGGAAGTGGTATGCAGATGTCTGCTACGCGCGCACACACGCATACACATTTTACTACGACATGCATATATATAGTTATATTAAAAAAATGTACATTGACGCCTACATATCTAGATATGTCCAAGATGCTGTGAATTATTTTTGGGTTGTGTTCTATCGCTTAAAGGCAGTACACTCATGGCAACGAATAAATATCCTGTGACAAATATTCAGAGCGAACTCGGTCGTCGTTTGTCTGCAGCTGTTGGTGAGGCAATGAGCAATTTAGGGTGGAAGAAGTCGGGTCAACACTAGATAGACTAGCTAGGGTTCTCTACTATTGAGTACTACCCTATACGCAACTAAAGCAGCAGCGGCAGAGTGTGCATGAGAAATTGATTGATCGATACATTAGCGCAGCATGATATAGCTCTACACTGCAATCGATTGCTAGCTCTAACATACGTACACATACAGATCGCTACATATCGCTACAAATAGCATCCTAGCATCACTGTTAATATATAACACGACAAAGTGTATCTCTAGATGTTGTCTAGATCTGTGTAGGTATTGCAACCACCCACGTCTAGATGTCCGCCGGCTAGCATGCATAGACGCCTATTTAGCTATATGCGTGCTGTGTGCATGCAAATTGGACACGGGAGTTAGAATTTGGAAGCCTTTCTAGCTTTGGTTATAATGGCTCATACAATATGACTGATCCAGAAATGGCAATAATTGGATCTAATTATTGACAGTCCACCAGCGCTAGCTGCTAGGGTAAAAGCAGCAACAAATATAATGACTACTGATAAACATTGAAGGTTGCACGCATTTCATGAGTGATAAGAGAGTAACGCCAGCTAGCTTGGTACTATGATCGATTCATCCGAGCAGCAGCACTCACAGAGTGTTACGTTTATGCACCGTACGATACATATGATTGCACATAATTGCTATGCCAGTATGCCTAGATGCAGTTATGCATGCAACTCACGATACGAAATCTATTCCTTCAGAGATGTAAACTACATATTGTACATGCGTACGTACACAGTGAAAATCCGACATGGAATAGAATGACTCATTAAAATTCTCTAATGCTATACGACAGGCACTAAATTTTGCTTCGTAAATTCTTTTTATTCACTCAAATCTAAAAGATATATCTTTTCTTATTCCTCGACAGTTGCTCTTCTAATTGGTAAAGAGAAAGAAGAATAAAAGGAAAGATGGCTCTATGGTCGTTATGGACGTCATCGCTCATCACTAAGATCGGTAGACTGCGCGCCAGAAATTCAACCAAATCTCGATTTCTATGCCATTGTGCAGCTGCACCTCCAGGGTACCACGACTGTTATCAAATCCATTCCGCCAATTCCAGCGAAAGCACGCTTTAGGAACAACAACAATAACAACAACAACAACACCACATCCAAAATACAACCATAATGTTAGTACCCCAACTGTAATTCATCATAATAAGAATTTTCACTTTTTCTTCCTCTGTGGGAAGAAGAGTTTTTGGGATTGGCAGTAGGGTTTCGTTCTCACTCTTTTCATATTACGAATACCTTCGACTGGCTTCAACGCTCGAACAATTACTGCGGCAACAGGCTGCTCGATCTCAGGAATGCAAAGGATAGAGTATCTGTATGGAGAAAGAAAAAGTGGAGAGGAATACGAATACAAACACGATACGGTTATCAAGAATACATAAACAATAGAATCTTCGTTGCGCTGTCTGAACACTTAATACATATCGTCGTTGTAAATTAAATGACATCTTGGGAAATTTCCCAGTGTAGTAAATAATAATGAAAGGTTGGGCGTGTAAATTACCAATACAAACAATCATTTGATATTCAGAATTGATAACACCAAAAAAACAATTGCATAAGGTTACTTAATTTCAGGTTTAATAAAAGGACCCCAATTACCGTTCTTTCTCCCGTGGAGATTGAAACCATTTCTTCAGTGCTTGTCCTAAGCTAGAACGAGCAGAATCAATTGCAGACGACGAAGTTTGAGGGCGCGGGTGCAGTGACGCTCCTCCTGAGTTGGATTTGGGGCTGCTTTCTTCCGGTGTCTGCAGACCCAAGGCAACTTTTAAGGAGGGCAGACCGTTCTTTAACACTTGGATCAACTGTTGCTTGTGGGTCATACGCGTCTCGCTCGCGGATCTAGCCCGTCTCCCTCTTTTACTTTCTTGCGGTATCGTAGTTGGCTCTGTTATGTCGTATTCCTCTATCACGGCCTCCATCTGAGAGGACGATGCCTCTCCATGTTCAGGGGACGAACATATTTCTGTTATCGTAGCTCCAAGTGGTGGTGTTTGCGGGGGGGTCTGCAGAGAATAAACGGCGGGATATATAACTTTAGTGTTGACTTAAAAAATACTCGTTACGAATGCGTACTGTAATTCAGTGGTTTTTACCTGGGTTTCTATGTTCCCATGCTCGTTGTCATCCTCCTCTACTATATCTGCATTTTCCATCATTTCGGGCTCCTCTGCAAAATCTTCCTCCTCCGCCTCAGTCTGCACTTTAAATTTAGGCTGTTCATCCCCCTCTACAATTGGAGTACCACCTGTTTCGTTGAGCATCCGCTGATTGTGTAGAGTTAAATCAGAAAGTAATTCTAGCAACAAGGGTGAAAAGTGCCGTGAAAAAACGATGCTATTTTAGAAGTTCAAACCTACCTCAAGGTTGTTCAGGTCCGAAGAGCTAAACTCAGGAACATGTCCCTTAGGCATGGGCCTGAAAGAATAATTCCTAGTGTGAGAATCTTGCGTCACTTCCACCCATCAAGTGGTACGTGCATTGTTCTCGCATATCTACCTTGGCGCTCCCATGTTGGCATGGGCATCCCTCATAGTAAGCCCACGTTGCCTGAAGAGGATATAAAGTTTCAAGTTATCCGAAATTAGATATGCTAAATATATTGATGTGCTTATTTACTTATGCTTCATCTATTGGGCTAACATTATTCCAACCTTTTTTTTTCCTCGTTCTTGCATACACTTTCAAAGTGGTAGCGAGCAGCCAGAGGTACCTGCAAGCAAGTAAGTGCCATATGTCAGGTACAGAACACCAAGCTAAGTGAAATGAAATAAGGAACCTGCTTCTTCAAAGAGAGAGGCTTTTTCAGGAATTCAGATCCTACTCAAGATAAAGGAGTGAATAAAATTTGCAGATAATACCAATTGAATATTTTTGATAGAAGCGTGTATTCACCTTTATTGAATACTTGGACGAGCATGACGAGATCATTTTGGAGCTCCACAAAACACCATCCTGCATATATTAGGTGGAAATTGTAATGATCTCCATTCCGTCTCGATGTGTTTACTTCAAAAACAAAAATAGAGAAGAATGTATCCTATTTGCAAAATAGAGGAGTGTGATTTCCAAGCATGTAGGTGGAAACATGCTTACGCCGTTGAAGTTGAAAAACACGCTTCCTTTACATTTCGAAGACGTTTAAAAGAAAATCGAGTAAAATATCGCTATAAATAACGTGATCTCTCTTTCTGGCAATATTCTCCCACCGTTCTTGCTTAATTCTTTACTCAAGCCCTTTACGTTGGCAGGCGTAAGGAGGTGAGCAAGCGAGAGGTTCACCATCTCAGCTCTTTCTGAAGGCTGTTCCCGTCGTTAAATTATGCCAGACTCTTTCTCGAAATGTACTTAATATTTCCATAATTACACAATATTTTGATGTCGTTACAAATAAATGAGATCCCAATGGCATTAAAAGAACCCTCTCTGGAACATCAACGAGACAGCCTTGATTTACCACATACGTCATGCGATTTTACAAATTTTAAACAAGAAAAGGGAACATCTCGGTGTCTCAGAAAAGTCCGGATGAACTACTCCTTCGATGTACGTCCACATTTTTCTCTGCGACAGGCTGTGTCTTCCCATATTTTCCCTGAACAAAATATGTGCTATGATTTCCGTGGATTTTCCTTCTACGACACAGTTTAGCTCTTCGTATTTCGAGAAAGACACGATTCATCCAAAAGGAGCTGGAAGAGTTTGTTTCCGTTAAAACTTTGGAAACGTCTGGCGATTTTACGATGATCTGCGTTACATCCTGCTCCCAATTCCCCAAAACCCAACAAATGAGCCGAAGTTCAAGGGGGCACAGAAGGAAACCCTGACCCTGCGCCCTAGAGAAGGGAATGAGAGCCTAAAAGCACATGTCCAGATCGAAGAATGCCAAGAGGGAGAATGGTAAGACGGAGGGTGCGAGCGAACACAAAAGAGCGAACACGAACTTGGTCTGGAATGAGCTTCAAAAAGAGGGTGCGCACTCCTAGATCCTGGGATATGAATTTCTGCTGCACTGATGTATCCATGCGTCATGCCAGTGGCTAAAAATCAAAACAATTACATTCATGGACTGTTTACCATGTTGACCCTTTGTTTTCTTTCTTCTCATTAATTATATTTTTCATATATGATCTGTGTGCGCGTGGTTTATGTTCAGCTATCAGCTTGGTATGCAAAAAATTGGGTTGGAGGGAGGAGACTGAGCCGCATAAGTGGACGATAGCATGGATTTATAGACGGCGACCAGTTCTGTTTTGGTCATCGCTTAAATACGGGCAGGTGATTGATAGCATCAGACGCTAAGTTCCACATAAAACCTCGCTATTACTTACACGAGCACCCAGAGAACATACGTAATTCAATGAAAAGACTATTTTTTCCATGATACATGTTATAAATAAATAAATATGTATATATTTAACATTAGCGTGTCCATTCCATCCACGGCATCTCGCAGCTGACGTCCAAAAAATCCATGGCAAAGCACATGAACGATATGGCTCTGCGCAACCCTGACGAGTTCAATTTCTACCCTCGTACCTGGAGTCTTCCTACGGACGCAACAAAGCTTAAAGACTGGGCCCGGTATACATAGCAACTTATAGGCGATAACTTCCACTTATACCTTCTCCGGAAGATACTCCGGAAGATAGTACTGTAAAACTAACTACGATCTAAATTCCAGCAAAAACCTGGATCGAAAGAACAAGACGCTAATCGTTAAGCCCGACCTTGGTTCTCAGGGTGCGGGGATCTACCTTACACGTAGTACGGAGAATATCGACTTCTCACGAAATGCAGTAGTGCAGACGTATGTGGATCGCCCATTTCTCGTGGACAAGCTTAAATTCGACTTGAGAATGTAATAGTTATAGTAGTGGGCAAGCAGCAGCAGCACTAGTGAGCGCGGTAGCATAGTATTGTACCATAGGTTAGGGAGATGCACCATTTGCAGAGGACAACAAATTTTAAGCGTTTTTAATACATTTTCTCAAACAACTCTCTTTCTCTCTCACTTCTCTAACACGCTTACACACCTATACACACACACACACACACACACACACACACACACGCACACACGCACACAAACATATATGCGCAAAAAGCATTAACAGTCTTATTATACATACACGAGGTTAACATTTTCACATTGCCCCCCCCTTTTTCCCATCCATAGATATGTCTTGATCACGAGTGTGTCTCCTCTGCGGATCTATGTGCACGAGGATGGCTTCGCGCGTTTCTGCACAAAACCCTATGTTCCTCCCTGTGAAATTGAGGCAGGAAATGACGAAAAGCTGGACTCGATGCAGCACCTTACAAACTATTCGCTCAACAAGCAAAATCCTGACTTCGTGTATAACACCGACGCCAAATGTGCCAATGTCGGCCACAAGTGGTCGATTTCTGCTCTTAAGAAGAGGCTACGGGAGAAAGAAGGGGTTTGTTCCAAATTCCTCTTCCTCTTGAATCTATGCAGTATTGTAGAGAATAGCTGGCAAAGAGAGCGAATGCTCATTGAATTCGCACCGTTCCCGTGTTGTGTAGCCTCTTCCTCATCCTCCTCTTCCTCCATTCTGTTCGAGACTTCTCATTTGTCTTTATCAGGTGGATGTCGACCAACTGTGGGACAAAATCCATGATATAGCGGTGAAAATGGTCTTGCCCATCGAGGTGCTCTCAGAGACACATATTCTAATCTACACATACCTATACCAAAATACTAAATACACACCTTCTACACACACCTTTTGTATTTTATCTACCAAACAATTGATACATCCGCTCAGGGCATCCTCGCCGGGCACCAGCATCACATCGCAAGGCAAAATTTGGACGGGGGAATGTGCTTCCAGTTTCTTGGGCTGGACATCCTGATTGACCAAGACGTGAACCCGTGGTTGATTGAAGTTAATAGGTAGCAAGCACCATGAGGACGATAGCAGGAGATGATGATCGGACAGTTATGATGAGAACAATGGGAGTGTCCACTGGTGTGCTTAAATGTATGTTTCCACGTATGTGCGTGCGCACAATTTGTCGGGTTTCTGGATATTTTCTCACGATTGTCCCCGCCTTCCTTCCCCTCCTAATGCTCTTGATCATTCTTCCATCGATTTTCCTCCTATTTCTCCCTCAACTCCATATAACTTCCTCCTAAATCCTTCGTTCCTTTTCCATACAATAGATACTCGTCTGTCAACTGTGACACTCCGGTTGATGCGGAGGTAAATATTGCCGCCGTGGGAGATATGTTCAAGCTCATCGATCCCATGGCAGTGTGTGATCCCAAAAAAGTGCCATGTGAAGAGCCGCCACCGCGCAGCTCATCGACAAAGTAGGCCAGTATCCGTCGTCATCATTCTCCTCATAGCATCCATCGTCACCAACTTTGTCATTCATACTGGTTTCTACGTCTTTTTTGATATTGTTCCAAGTTAGTAACATTTGCATTTGCATCATCATCGAAGGTTTTTTCTTTTGCGCTCCCCAAAGCTCATCGTGCCCATGTGTCAACAGGTATAACCAGTGGAGACGGAACTTTGATCTGGCATGCAAAGCATTAACAGAGGCGCGCATCGCCCATGAAAACCGCATCGTTGAGGCGACAGGATATACACTTGTGTATCCATCTAGCCGGCGATCCTACAAAGATACGCTCAGTGGGATTCGTTTGACACCTCGTCTTCATCAATTTCACAATCGTTCAATACCTGCAAAGACTGCAATAGAAATAGGGCCTCTCTACTCTTCTTCGATCGATGGCTCCTCCACTACGGATACGATGGCATCATCCAACCCATCATTTCCCTCATCCGTCACTGTCTCACCTTCCTCCTCGTCGTCATTAACATCCTCATTATCCAGCGTGCTACTTCGCCTAAAGCAGCTGCGGTGTCAGCAGCAGCAGCATCAGCAAAACACATATGCTGATCCTACGTTAAATGCAGCCCTGTCTGCTAGTTCTCCTGCCATGCCGATGTTCAACAAGCGGTCATTCCCATCGTCGCCGTCACCACTACCGTCCTTAGCATCGTCGTTGTCAGAGTCGTCAACGCTACTGTCATCGTCGGAACACACGTCATCCTTAACTTCCTCGTCATCCTTCGCTGCATTCTCCACGTATAATACGCAGTCGCCTTCAACAACGCCGCAAGAACCTCGAGCGTTCTCCTCCTTATCATCCTCGTCGTCTCTGGCGAAGCTCACACCGGTTGCTTGTCACAAGCGTCCGATAGGAAGGACAACGATGACGATGCCGCAGCTTAGGATAAGCTCTCGTTTGAACGTTAGCAGTCGTAAAAACGACGACTACATCGATAATAAAGAAATGCGGCCAGGAATATCTATGGGCGTTGCCACAGCCACGCCTCAAATCATCGTGTAATGAAAAAATGCATAGTGTGGGCCATGCAAAACACATAGACGCATGCCAAAAGCATAAAAGTTGCATTCATATATATATATATATATATATATATATATATATATCTTGTTAGTGCGCGCGTTTTTTGTCGAGTTTAAAAGAAATTACATTTTTACTTCTCCAACAAGGTACAAGAAGAAAAGAAAGAAGCATGGACAAAAAGAATCCCGTGAAACCCTCTCAAATTCTCC
Organism: Bigelowiella natans CCMP2755; assembly: GCA_000320545.1. Classification (NCBI taxonomy): domain Eukaryota; phylum Cercozoa; class Chlorarachniophyceae; genus Bigelowiella; species Bigelowiella natans. The sequence continues at coordinate 71,411 of ADNK01000053.1, read as the reverse complement.
TAGAAGAAGAGCCGGTTCTGCATAGATAGTCATCAGGGACACACACACACACACACCGTTATTCGTACCCAACATATCTTGAGACTCCGAGAATGCTAATTTAAAAACTGTAAAAAAACGGATTTTTTTGCCGCAAATTTTTTGGTATGATATTGGAAGCACCATAAGATTGTGTCTCTTAAATTCGTTGAGTTTTGTGCGAAAAATGTGCCATGTCTGCATCGTTCCTCATGAGTTGTATTTTTTAACAGCGGTCCAGAAGCTGCTCACGATATTGAAGGAGATGAAGAAGGCGGAGGTTGTTGAATGAGCGAGATGTTAATAATATAGAGATTGAGAGAGAGAGAGGGGGGGGGTGAATACCAAGCAGCATGCATATCTAGATTATAGACGATTCTGAACAATATTAAAGCTCGAATGGGATGTTGAGATGTACACTCAAGAATTCCAATTGAAATTCGTAGTTTTCCATCACCTATCATCAACGGATGTTGGGACAATAGAATGTATGCTTCGTCTCTCGTGTATGGAAATGTACATATATACTATGTACGTTAACCGCTCAAATTCTTTGCAGGTACAGAATCGCTCATGCGCTCGTGGAAATAAGGTATGGCTCACACTGAAGCGCGCGTGCTCGAAGGCTATCATCCTGATCCAGCAAACACCCTCCTCTGTACCTACCTCGTTGAAAACGCATAAGCGCATAAGAGCTCTCCGAGCACAGATCGAAGAGATCGATCTTGAGGACACTATCTTTGGTGCCACATCGGTTACGCGGCTGCGGCAGCAACGCTTGAACCTAGCCCGAGGGGGAGCACGGGGAGCAGCAGAATATAATGTACGCACGTTTTATTGTGTGTGTGTGTGTGTGTGTGTGTGTGTGTGTGTTTGTGTGTGTGTTTGTGTGTGTGCGTGGGGGGAGAGGGAGGGGAGGGTTGTATGATAATGTCATTAAATACTACAGGAACTCCAAAGTTTAGATGAGATATGTACACACAGCACACACACCTCAGGGGCAGTGAGACTATGCGTTGATGCGGGGGTGTTGGCAAAACTCGAGCTTTGAGAAATTATGAGCAAATATAAAACCCTCATACCTCCGTTATCCTCTCTCACTTATTCTCGTTTCTCTCTCTCTCTCTCTCTTTTCTATGTTAATATTGTGTGTGTGTGTGTGTGTGTGCAGGCTATGGGTCTTGGAAAGGGATCATCTAGAAGAAAACCGAGAAGAGCGATGACAAATAAGTGGTCTTCGTCATCGCTGCCACCACCATCAACATTATCATTATCATCGATGTCAGCAGTAGTAACACTAAGCACAAGTCATCTTAGGATTGCAGAAAAGATGCTAGTTCGTTTGGCAACAACTCGGCTCCAACAAGCTCTGAAGTTACTTGAATAAGCTGATACTGCTTCCCTAAGACCATGCTGTCTTGAGTAACCAAAGATTGAAAATAGCGTAATTTTGTTTCCCCGATTGCCTTGCCCAAAGTTATTAGATGTAAAGAAAGGAATAGATGATAGCGCACCCTTGCGCCGTAAGGCTGTAGTGTTAACACATACACATTTGTACGCTACATTGTCATCTAGCGCATCCGTACCTGCATAGCATATGAACTACATGCTATGGTACTAGCACAGCGCATAGCTCGTTGGGCGTGTGTGTGCTTGCTCGCACATTTTTGGCTGCTATGGCTGCTGCATGGCTTAGGTGCAACACACTACATGTAGTCAGTCGGCATGCCTGTCACGATCTTCAATTCATCAACTAAATCTTTGTTGACTCAATTCAAACTGCACAACAGTGCAATGATGCACATGTCGCGCTGTAACAGTGGCCATGTTGATTTAGAAAGCAAATTCAAATGCACCACACAACTTGCATTGGCATGTACGTGGCTAATGGAGCGATCATTTTTTTCGCAAAGCTCGGACTGTTTCGTAGCTAGCTGCATTCACACAATGCGCCGCTGCAAATTTCTGTACAAGGTCTATCGTATTGGTAGATACAGCCAATGTGTACAATTGTCTTCATGATTTAGTTTTAAGTCCCCTTTTTCTCATACGTCGCGGATAGGTACTACTTGATCATTCCAGACGAATTTCCGGCTATGTGTCTTCCGACCAATGAATGGTGGCGATGGTTGATAAAAGTTTAAGTTTTCCCTCGAATATGATGATGATGAGGATGATAATGATGATGATAATGATGATGATGAGGATGTTGAGCGGAGATGAATTGAATCTATTAAGTAGTTCTGGGCTTGCGGATAGTCCATCTGTGCCACGTTTACCTTCAACGTCCCAACTTTCATTAGGGGTTGGCGAGGAGGAACTTGATGATGATGATGCGATGCTGTAATCATCGACATATTCTTGGCAGCAGGGAATTTAGAATTCCTCTTTCCCCTCTCTTGCTGAGATCTTGTGGTCATCACCAAGGTTTTGGCACAGGAACTGGGATTGCCCCTTTCTTGCGGTAAAGACGACGATGACAATCTATCTCGTCTTTCACGCACTGCGAACATGAATCGGAGAGGAAAGGGGGGTGCTGTTAGGCCCTTTGATGATAACGATGGTGACATCGATGACGATGATGACGAGAATGACGATGATAAATGAAGCTTTGATGACAACAGTGATGCAGATACTCCAGTGCATATTGATCCATTGGCAGACGTTTTATTGAGTGTATCCTGCACGTGGTCACGAAAGCTAAAGTTTCTATAGCTGTGCCTCTGCTTCTTGAGTTTCATACTGCTAGTGCCCACTTCATTTCTTTCCCTCCTTCCAAGTGGCAATGAGCGTACTGGGCGGGAGTCTCGGTAAAAAGACTTCCGATCATTCTTCGGTGTCAGTGGCCACGACTGGATGCTCAGGGAGGAAGAGAGCGAGCGGCTGTTGTGCTTCATTAATATGTCTTGGAGAATTCGTACAACAAAAGCTAGACCAAAGAACAATGCTTAAGCTATGAGGGTTGCACTCGTCCAGAGAAGGCCTGGAGATATGAAATTTCCCGCATTGACTCAATTTGTGCTAGTTAGCACACCGCGAGTTAGCACACCGCGAGTACTGCGGTGTTTTTTCATTGGCAAGCGAGGTTTTGGGAGAAGATCGCCTCCGTTCCAGCTTGGTCAAGATTACGGAGGGAAAAAAAGAAGTCACAGGGTTGCCATGGAATAAGTCTGCACAAATGAGCATCAACTCCACAGAGTTGCCTGCCTGCTGACCCATTTTTTCTCCTAGCTTGTGCTTTTCCGGCGCAAAATCCCCGAAACACGCTTCAAAGTGGGAGAAATACACCAAAAATGGCCTGTAATTAGGAAGAGACTTCCCAGGACTTCCAATCAAAACTGACGAGATGAAAGACGTAGGAGAATCTATTGCTGCGCCTTCCTAAATATCTCGTCGCAGGTGTATTTTAGGACAGTCGGCAAAGTACAAAGCCTATTTTGCAGATGCGACAATTGAAATATCGATATTTTACCGATAATAGGTGACATTTTTACACTGAGACACATCGCTGCTCACAGTGGCAAATCGGAGCATCCAGAGTGCCCCACCCTCGGCAACCAGCCTCAGCGTTCGCTCATAATAACGAACGAGAGAGTTCTGTAAAAGCAACATAAATCTAATGCAGGGGGGAAATAATGAAAGGAAAGAAACCGTGGTGGTTCCCGTTTCATACAACAAGCGCGACCTCATTCTCTACGCACTCGGCATCGGATCGAGTGACATGCGATTTATGTAGGAAACAAATACGTTGAAAGTCTCGTGCAATATGGATGATGATAGAAGGATAGCGTGGAATTAGTTGAATATTCAAAGCGACGATGATCACAATTTTTATGTGCAGCTACGAGAAAGCTGGGGACTTTGCTTCTTTCCCGACATATCCATTCGTGCTGGGATTTAAGGTGGTGGTGGTGGTGGTGGTGGTGAAATTCAAAGCACCATTTTCTCTCATAATTTAAGTTATTGAAATGTGTTTAGAGGGACAGGGGATATATATATATATATATATATATATATATATATATATATATATAGAGAGAGAGAGAGAGAGAGAGAGAGAGAAGACTCTGTAATTATTCTAAACCATCTCCATCAAAGTGTTCTATCTTTCTTTCACGCAGGGTACGTCAGAGGACGTAGTCGATTTTCCTTCCCCACCTATGCGAGCTAGTGCCGCAGCTTCGAAGATCAAACCAAAGTACATTCATTTATTATATATTCTGATATTTTCTCTTAGCTTGCTTATGCTCATCTGTAGCAATTAGTAGTAGTAGTAGTAAAGTAGTAATAAGTTAATATGTTCAGACTTATGACCTTGGTGGTTTTGTGAGCTAATCAACGATTTTATTTAGAGGTCCTGCCCTCGATGGAGAAAGGCAAATCCAGATTCACAAGTAAAAACCCTAAAGAAGGCCATTTATCAATAATTCAAATTCTCAATTTGTAGCATGGATGATTGCCAACAAACAGCACATAACTCAACAAATATCTAGTCAGCCAGATAGCACAGAATGGCAGTGTTGTGTAGTGATGCGGTATCTGTGCAGCACGATGAAGGAATGTCATCTGTAGATATGATGGAACGTCGTTTCGCCGTAATAAATATCCAGGCAATTGCCGACTAATGGTGCTGACCTCATGCTTCACTCAACTGTCATTGGCGTGCATCCCAAGGTGTTATTTTAAGTAGTAAGAGGAGAAAATCTAACACGTGACATGAGACTTACACCACCAGATGTCTTTCGTTCTGTAACAACACGGCTGGAATTGAAATATGCTGGGAGAAAATAAAGATCATGGATGACAGGCATTTAGCGCTGTCGTGGCACTGTAAATGATTGGTTTTTGTCACGTAGATATACACACAATCGATCTCAGACACACTCTCACGAACCCCCCCCCATCATCCTCCCCGAAATACTTATAAAACTGTGAACAGAGGTCGGGAACTTTGGTCGAGTCGCTAATGGAGATTAAAGGCAAAGACGGCACCCCGTACGCCACGATCACGACGTAATGTCACATTATATGTATAGATATATATATATATATATATATATATATACATACACACACACACACATATGTACATATTTATATATTCTTATTGTGTGTGTGTTTCATATTTAATTACGTAAAACAACTGGATGCATTCTTATCACACGGTGCGACCAATTTCTAGTGGTACTTTCTATGTCGGCGTGAAGGATGCGAAGAAGTATGGAAAGGCACACTCTAGGGTACTACTTACAGTAGATCTGAACAGGCAGTGGAATATACCATGAAAATTAACGATGACCCTCGTCCAAAATTCCAGCAAAAGAGCATTGAATTAGAAGAAACGTTGGTAGTTCGTTGGCCTTCTTGTCGTTGATTGCCATCATCATCACCATCATCATCACCCTCGTTGTCCTTATTTCGAACCGACATGCTGCTATGCTCATCAGAACGTGAAGATCCCAGATCGGGCCCCAGATCTGGTTACTGTGCAGAAAACGTCCAAGTCGCAGGTGATGGTGATGACGATGAAAATGATAGTTATTAAAGTGACGACTGCTATTATTGTCATCATCATTTATGTCGCTGTTGGGAGAGCCACGACGCCCAGTAAGCAAAGAAATACGTTATCTATTCTGCACTCTCGCAGGCGGAGTTATACCGGCTCTCCGGCGACTACAACCCGCTGCATATCGATGCAAAACAGGTCAGGATGGAGGAGGCGGGGGGAGATGAAGAATGTAACAACCCAAAAATGAGCATAAGAAAGAAAGCGGCTCTAGCTTCGTATAGTTCATCAGCACGTTTGATTGCGCCGGAGTCATCCTCAAAGCTTCTCAGTAGTAACTACCCCCCCCCCACCCCACTCCCAAAATATTTCCGAAACAACCAGGCAAAGCGATTCAAGTTTCCGCGCCCCATATTACACGGGTTGTGCACGTTGGGACATTCGGCAAGGTAAGTAGCAGCTAGGTGGTGGTGATAACCAAGCGCAGCAGCAAGTATAACAGATTTGTGAATCATCATCATCATTATCTCTCTTTGAGTATATCTCCTTTTCTAGCATCCTCGTGTGTTTATTCTGAGATCTAGCTATGGGTTCTGTCTCACATCCTCCTCCTCCTCCTCCTCCTCCTCCTCCTCCTCTCCATGCTGCTTCTTCGGTCTATTGTGTCCATTAGGCACGTGTTGGCAGCGTTCGGTGGCAACGACCCCTCCAGAATGCAGGTCGGCGACGATGATGTGAGGGGCGGAGGAGGGGGAGGGGGAGGAGATGGGGGGAACGAGAATGAGAGGGAAAAGACTATGCTGGTACACGATCTTGCTCTCGATCATGGTTTTCTTTTCATGTTTCTCAATGAGCAACCCCGGTTGACTAATCTAAGTTTCAACTGCCTCCATTTGCTTCTGCGCCACGACAAACAAACAAGTCGATGTGCGTTCGCTTTTCTTCGCCCGTGCTACCGGGGGAAACACTGGTCACGAGGATGTGGAAGGTTTCTGGCGGGAACAACGTTGGGACGGAATCGGTTGTGTTCGAAACGAGGGTCAAAGAGACTAACAAGGTGTATATATATATATATATATATATATATATAAATAACGCCGCTGGGGATCGGCAATTGACGAACTCAGAGAGTGAAATCTCTTCATTCGCTATGCTCGTTTTCAAGGTTGTTATGAGCCGATGCGAGATGGTGCTCCTTAAGCAACGGCCTAGAGCGAAGCTCTGAAGCATCAAACTCTGGGTTAGTGCTAACTCAATGTCTAATCAATGCTCGTAGCGTCGCTTCCCTAGTCTTGGAAGTAAGAAGTCGGCGTAATAGCATAAATGACATCATCCATTTAAATGCGACACTTGTTGCTGATGGTGGTGCTCGTTCTGCATGCAAAGGTGTTACGTTGGTCGCTCAATAAGCGGACAACCGTAGGAGATTCGTGCGATTCAGGAATGGGATAGCATCGAGGCAAGGGAGTAGAATTACTGCTGGCAGAAGCAAACCCTCTAGACATAGTTTGCGTACGTGTGCAACCGATGTGATTTGCTTTACTATATGTCCATGACATAAATCAAGTAATTTCAAAACGAACACATGGACGATGCGCATGGCTAGTCAGCTTGCCACCTGCATAGCTAGATAGTTCGTGACAGCCACAGTAGCTAGGTTGTAAGACTAGAGGATGTAATAAATCAAATTAAATTTGATCAATGGCCAGGCATCCCCATGTAGCTGTGCAAAGCAGCGGCTAGGATGTAGCGCGGTATATATGTGCTGTGCATGGCTGTGTCCAGATGTGCTTTGATGTTCGACATGTGGTCGATCGTGATGACTATGCGTATTGGCAAAGTCTTGATAAGACGAGCTGCCTTATTGTAAAAATAGACATAGATGTGTGTGATCGCGTGCTAGTTGATATGAACGTACTAGCTGCACAACGAAGAGTCGCTCGCGACTTTCTAGATAAGATATGCGTAGATAAATATAGCGCTTACACTACCAATAATACATCGCAACCGAAGCCGGGAACAATAATGCCATATCATTCGTTGCGTTCGCATTCCTTTAACGCAAGATTATCTCCATTAATCGATTGACGCGCAAAGTCTACTTCATATCATATAATGAAGCCATGGATGCATCGCATACGACGCCAAATTATTCTGCTTTACACTCTGTATGTGACTATGCTGCACGTCTAACGAAGAGATTTGCTTGTTTCTTTATTCCCGCAGATGCAAGTGTCTTCTTATAGTCCGAAAACACCTAATGATTGCGCACGTGGTACATTGTAATCGCTTTCATCAGTAAGGACGAATTAGCTCGGTCATTTGTGCACGTCGTATACGTGTAGTTGCGATTCGATTCCTAGAGAGTAGCGAAACATTTGCGAAAAAGAAATGCGAAAATTCTTGCTCTCTGCGAGCTTTGAATGTAGCATAGTCGGTGCTTATCGTCCATTGAAAATTTCGTATGCGACAAGTCCTTGTTGTTGAAGTTGTTGTTGTTGTTGTTGTTGTTTTCGTTGTTGTCTATAAATGCTGAGCTGTTCCTACCATCCGAGGCATCCTCTGTATCAGTTCAAAGCCCTTACGTTTCACCTGATTGTTGCGGTCAATATGGCGTTGTAGTGAGCTTGCTTGCAGAGCAGCACGAAGCAGGAGGCGGCTGGGGATGATGATGTTCGGACCAATGGATCGAGAATGCACAGTTTTGTAGAAAACAATGTTTTCCCAATCACCATCATCATCAGCAGCAGCAGCAGCACATCATCGTGCTGCTGCTTCGTATTCCCCTTTTCTTCTTCTTCTTCTTCTTCTTTTTACCTCCGCATCAGAAGCATAAACGAACTCCATCACATCGCCTATGCGCGCAGTAAACGCCAACCACAACAACAACAGAGCCAATCAGCCTGTGAGTCAGTGGAAGGAGGAGAAGCTGGATGACGTGAATAAAAGAGCCAGAAATCTCAAAGCTGCGTGTATATCATTCTCTCTCTCTCTCTCTCTCTCTCTCTCTCTCTCTCTCACACACACACACACACATATATATATATATATATATATATTATAAATATACATTATATGTTCCACACAAATTTGTACGAGGATAACCTATTGTATCCGTTTCGAGAAAGCGACGGCGAACCTTGCTTCCACTTGGACAATTTACCTTTATTTTCCATCGTGTTTCCACTCAATCATAATCGTCCATCGTCATAATATCATCATCATTCTCTCAAAGCAGCAGCATAAAGCGGCTTCTTACTACTATGCATTGACGACGCAACCGCAGGACAAAGTAGCACAGGACGACTGCCCATCGAGTCTTAAAATTTCATCGCTGCCCGCACTATTCGGGTATTTTCTTGACTAAACACACGACACACCTGCACAACAACGACGCCCTTCGATCCTGACGGAGGCTCTGCTTTGAGCTGATCAATCGCAGGTAATGATAAGGGGGGGGGGAGAAACAAAACACCAATGAACGGATAAGATAAACGAACGACGACCACGCATGTTTGATGATGATTCGTGCTTCATATACAGAGAGTCCATGCCCTCTTACACCCCCCCCCTTTCATTGTGTTGTGTGGTATTTCAAGGTGAAAATCCATGAGAAAGAGGGTTTGATTATGATGTTATCGTCGTCGGTGGTCATCAATCCTCCTCTCAGCCGTTCCTTTAGTACTGCTTCTGCTCGTAAGAAGTGCGTACAGCAGCACAGAACCCCCCCCCCCCCCCCCACCTTTGTCTGTCGGTTTTTCAGTTCCTTCAGCTTCGCCTCCTTTGCCTTTCGCTTCCGCTCCTTTCAGAAGAGAGGGGGGTATGCCGATGATCCGGTGAGTCAATCGAATGGCGGCATTCACATGGTGGGATTGACGCAGATGTATGGGAGAAATGCAAGTACCTCCTCCATTATGACTGCCTTGTGTTTGTCTACGAAGTCAGTGCCTCCACGGAATGAATTAGCCATCTAAGCAGGGGTAGGGAAGCTTTAATGGGCAATTATTCGATAATAATCATCCGAACGGCGGGATATCGGCTGGAAGAAATACTTTATATTTTAATGCGGGAAGAGCGTTCCGCGTGTAGGAAAACATCGGCGTTCTTAAGATGTGGAAGATTCAACATGAAGTCGTTTATTTTCAGGTATTTGGGTGCTCTGGCAGCTCGCTCCGAATAAGAATCTATCGAAACGAGACGATATGTTTCTGTTTGGTGTCTTTTGATAGTCATCCATATTCACATTCGACCTCGTACAATAGATGTTTTTCATCGTTCTATTCTATTATTTAATTGTAATTGCCTTTGCAGCCCTGTTGACCCAGCCTGGATACGTCACACCCAGCTTCATGCAAAAGAGCTAAATTTGCAATCACGAGGAGGGATAGGGAGGAGAAGGAGGAGGAGGATGAGGGGAAGACGCTCCGTGTGAATGAAGCTATTGTTGCGCACTTCTCATTAATTCATCACGAAGATGAGGACTCGGGAAGGCAAAAACAAAAGATGGACAAACAAGCAGAGCCGTGTGCGTGTGCGGCAGCGCTGCAGATTAATGCTACAGGTGTATATCGTAAAATTTCTTAATTTTGTTTTTGTACTCTTCTACCTCGCAGAAATGGTTACAGTTCTTGCCCATTAGATCGTAGCTATTGCTGGGAAACAACCCTCTCAAATTGCTGAGTGCCTAAAGAAGGAACCACCATTTTTATCAGGAATAAGAAAATGATACGTAGGCGGAGGACCGAGGCAGCATTTAAAGCATCCAAGCGATTCACATCTTAATGTTCTTTTCATCGGTGTAGTTTACCCCCGAGATCTGCTTGCTGTTCAGTTTCGTACAGCCTAAATCCACCTAGGAAAAGGGAGGGGGGGATGGTAGTCGCCTCGGTTGGTGGTTGCATTTGGCCGCTCCTTCCTCCGTTGTTTAGAATTCAGAATATTTGTCTTATAGGAGCAGGAGCAGCAGCAAGAGCAGCAGCAGCAGCTTGCTGCTCTATTTAAAAGGCATAACGAAAGGGTCAAACAGCACTCCCACGAACCGGAAAAGCTGCATTGCCTAGTAATGATACACACACACACACACACACACACACACACACACGTGCCGACCGTTTTGTAGAACTGCCAGTTGCCGTCTTTGCGCCCATACGCAGCACCAGGAGTATGCTCTACTACACCACTTCCCGAGCCACCGCCCCCTCCGAAAGTATACTCGCGCCCATTGATGACAACCCCTGAGTGATACACTCCAAATCCGGGGACTTGAGGGACCTGCGGCGTGCGCAATGACTTTTTCAAGGGGTATCCATCTTGCAATCTCATTAGGCTTTCTATTGATTTTTTCTTTTCCAGAAATCTCACGTTTATAGATGAACAAATCTCCCTCTTCCCTTCCCCCCCCCCCCTCTCTCTCCTTCTACGTAGTTTTTATTTTTTGTGTCGTGGTAGGAGAAGACACCTGGGACATAGTGTTGGTCCCGGCAGTTTGTGTTCGCTGCTGCTGCTGTTGCTGGGCAGCTTTTTGCTGGACAGCTTGGCTCGGGGAGTACACATTCAGCTACACAGTTGGGGTTCAATTTTCAGAAAATTATTCATTAGCTACGTCGTATGCCTAGCAGTTAATTTTAAAAAATGGCGAAGAAATAATAGTTCGAAAGCACAGTTCTTCATACCGTTCTATATTCGTTCCGAAGGCGAAGGGAGAAAAGGGCAATTGGAAGGCATTTTTTGTTACAGTGATGAGTTTCGAGGCTGCTTTGACAATGCAGGCAGAGAGAACAAGTCTTTGGCCCCACCCATCACCCCGTCGTATTCATTCGCATTATATTATATCAACCTTGACGGCAATGCCCTTAGTGTTGGTAGCCGGTTGCTGCTTTTCAGCGGCGTAGGTAGGCTGCTGAGACGATTGGTCGGCACCCATCGTCGATCAATTTCCTTTTCTTCGTTGCTCTCGCAGGCGGGATCGAAAATGGAGAAATACATGCCAATTTATACCTACGACATGATTTTACTTGCATAAGTCAAATCTACGGAGGACTTCATGCAACAGAGTTTTCTGGGAGCGTCGGAATAATTATTGATGGTGAAAAATCTGCCTGCGTCAACACCATAGCCCTGTCGCTTTGGTACAAACATCCCCTCATTTTGTTTACATTTGATGAATTTTTAATCGGTCATTTGGATTTTCGAGCCTGTATCACTCCTAACATTATGGCACCCATGGTCTAGTTGGTTATGACATCGGTTTTACACACCGAGGGTCGGGTGTTCAAGTCACTCTGGGTGTATTTTTTTGTCAGAAGAAACGAAGAAACCTCGTCCTTTTTCTTTTGCTTATTTTCACCTAGAACAGGCCAAATGTCAGAGAAGAAGAAAGACCGTTGGAAAGAAGCGGCTTGCCAACACAAATCACTACTGGATGGACAGTATTTCCAGCAGGAAACAACAATAAAATTTCAAATATAATATTGTGGAACTAGGTTGTGTTTTTGGACTGTACTATCTACGATAGAGTACTCTCTCTTACTTAGTAGTTTCATCGATATTTTTTGTTCCCATTCAAGTAGTTATTGGAGTACTCTCGTATTTTCGAATTATTTTCCGTCCGAGCAGCATCGACTGATCCCCTTGGGCACTCATGGATGCACCGGAGGAGGGGGAGGAGGTGGTGACGCCAAGCGCACAGGAAGCCTACTTGAGGAAGATTCTGCAGAGAATAGGTTGACTCATCATCGACTGAAAACAACTCCGAGAGGGACACTCTACCATTTGAGAATCTCCCATCTTTCATGAGCCATACGAACTTAAATTCGAATGACCTTTATCGAGCAGCTCGGGACAAGGAGAACTCAAAGTCGAGGCGTATTGTGCTTTCCAAGGTCCATTTATCCGTTAATCTAGGGACTAGCATCCGTATGGAGTGTTATCGCCTGAAAGAGAGACTACACATAACCACAGGTTGAACGCCTGCTGACACCATCGTCGCTGGACTTACTCAAGAGCATCGGCTTTCGCGAAGAACGGGTACTTGTGCTTCCGAAGGGAGGCATCTACGACCAGAACGTGAATGGCCTCCTGAAAACGCTAACAGGCTCTTCCCCCCAGGGAAATCCAGTCAACGATGACGATGGAGATGCGGAGGTGAGGACACATGATCGAAGAATAGTTCTCGCTGCTGTGTCGGCATCTTCTGCAGCCTCCGATATGAATAGATGTCAGAGCAGGAGCAGCAATAGAAGAAATAAGACTAAGGGAAGCTCCTCTCATCCCGAAAAGATTGACTTGGAATCCTCCTCCTCCCACAACCAAAACTCCACGAAATGGCCATGCATCGCCTGCACCTTTTTGAACTCGATCTCGGTGGTAGCCGTAGAAGTTTTAGATGATGCAGTAGTTAATGGTAGTTAAAAGTAAATACAGATTTTCAACATGTTAACGGGCTGTTCATCGTTAACGCCGAAATTCTCCATAGAAAGTGAGGGTCCACTCAGCTTGCTTTACATCCAGGTAAACCGTTGCGAGATGTGCTGCACCGCCCGGCAAGGTGAGTGATGATGATGAAGGATAATATGTATTTAATAATGATGATAACAAAGACCTTTAAGGAACAAGCAGAGACAGACGACAAAGCGCATATAAAATTAAGCAGAACACTGAAACACACATCACACAACCATCACTAGGAAATGGCGACAACGACGACGACATGAAGCAAGCAGCATCAGGAGAAAATGATGAGCGCAAGGACAGGCAAATGGATGTGATAGATCTGACAGATCTTCCCGTGCTCCCCACCCCATCAATGCACTCGCAGCTTAGAGAGCGGGTTCGACGGCTTAGACAGCATCGAGGAGAGGAGGAACTTCAGCAGCAGAAACAACGACGACGACGACGGCACGACGATTGTGGAGGAGTAAGCTTGCGTCAACGTCGCATCGCACGCAAGCGAAAGCATGGTCAAGCGAAGGGACGAATATGTCTCGGATCTTCCTCCTCCTCCTCCTCCTCCTCCTCCTCCTCCTCCTCTTCCTTAGGGAAGAAATGGATCCCGCGTGATATCCACGGCGTGTTCCTGCCGCCAATTAGAAGCGAGCACTTGCTTAGCTTTGTTACGCTGGCCAAACATCTATGTGCAGATGCCGTGAGGGAGCAAGACAAGGCCGAAAGGATCTTCAAGGTATTAGCAGCAGCAGCAGTAATAGTAGTAGTAGTAATAGTAGTATGAGCTCCTTCAATGCCCCCATTGCTTCAAGTGCCGTGCATGATTTGTCAATATCAATATGTATATATATATATATATATATATATATATATATACGTGCTGTCAATATTTGCTGGACAACCATGTCTTCTTTGATTGTTTCCAATCTCCTTCAAATTAATAAGATTCAGTTAAACTCCTCCTCCTCCTCCTCCTCCTCCTCCAACCACTATTTCTGCTACTACCTTACATCATGAAACACTTAGTGGATTGCCGTGAATATCCGCTACGATATGGAGACGTACACAGGAAGGCGAAGAAAGGGGTACTTCGTACATCATTATGTTGAATCTCTAATGACGAACATCGTCGCACGTTATGAGAACATTTCCAAGCGAGGATGCCGCCCAAATAATATCAGGCGAAATGTGTTTTGCTTGGTTTTTGTACCATCGCAGCAAGCGTAGGAGTCAGCAAGCTGCAGCTGTTTTCCAGAGTAGACTAGGTACAACGATATAGCACACTTCGGTGTGGTGGTTAATGTTGATCGGCCTCCATTCCTCATCCTCATGCCCATCAACCCTGCTGTGATTGTTTGAGAGCAGGTGTGTGTGAGGGCTATGCTAATCTGTTCAAAGCGATGTGCACAGTCGCAGGCGTGGAGAGCAGGAAGATCGGGGGGTGGGCGCGAGGAGCTCGGAAGGTATGGTGTGCAATGAGGTTATACAGATGCTGCGAAAGTGTTGTTAGCTTGCACATCACAGCGAAACCTTGAGCCAGCAAATCAGCCAGCAATGCAAGCAAGAGAGAGAGAGAGAGAGAGAGAGAGAGAGAGAGACCAGTATTAGTTCCTACGAGAGGACAAAGAGCAATTGTTCTATAAATTGATGCAAGATATTCGTGCCGTATATTGTTGTTTGCTATTTTCCTCAAGGACGCTCATGCCTGGTCCACAGTCCGATTAGGTACTTATATATGTATATATATATATATATATATATATATATACGGTAGCACTACTCGATATGATATCGTCATTCGAACAGCAGTTGGCGGCTGGATTTTCCGCTGCGAAACACACTAAACCTTCACCTGCGACATAGACTGTCGTCGTCGTCGTCATGTTGCTGCGATGATGGCAGGACGAGTTGGGGGAGTTGGAAAATACTAAAACGGGTTCGTAGGGGCTTAGTGTAAACAATCATGATAACCTTACACATACACACACCTCCTCATCCGCTTCTGTTGCTGTATGCACGCAATGATGGTGATACAGAAGGAACATGGTACCTGGTAGATGTGACGTGGGCATCTGGACACGTCACCGACTCGGGGAGATTCGTGCATTGCCTCAGCATGGAGTACTGGTGCGCGAAACCGGAAGAGCTCATCCGTACGCACTTTCCAAGCGCGAAGAAATGGCAGCTGCTGCCTAACCCCATTTCGAGGGCTGAATGGGAGCGCATGAAGTGATTCCGTTGATGCGTTTATCGTCGGGATGGGGCACGATGACGACAAGGATTAGCGTAGACGATGTATGAGACGGATGTAATAATATAGACCAGGCTCGTTAAGACGGCGCAGTATGTTTGTGACATCGTGTATTGTTGGCGTATATCCTTACATGCACGTCAGCGCCAAGACTCGATTGACATTCAATGTCTTCATGTAAAGTGGACCTGCGATAGTGTAATGAATAGCGCAAGCCTAACTAGCTATGCACTCGCGTCTAGAACCATGCACACATGCTGCAGATCTAGAGATGCATAAAAATGCATGAGCCCAGTGCAACATCGCTGTGCACATAGCTAGATAGGATGACCATTGAACAAATTTAATTCGATTCATTACATCCGTCTTAAGCTTAGATAGTACATGATATGAGTGAATGTGCACATATGTCACAGATGCACTCTAGCACTGTCAGAGAGCGCTTTCCAATACGCTTCTTGGCAGCCTGCGTCTAATCTAATCACACACTGCTTAGATGTCTGTCTTGGGCGTGTTTTGTCGGTTGTATCTATCAATGTAACGGTGAAAACCAGGTAGCCAGCTGATGTACATAGAGAATATGAGGAGGTGGAAAGATATCATGAAGAGCAGCAACGACGAGTGAAATCGTAGATAGGAAAAGCAAATATTACTTCTTGAAATGATAATTAATATAGAATATCAGAAGATATATATATATATATATATATATATATATTATATCTTCTCCCATAGTCCGCGAAAAAAAAGTTATGTTCATCAATGTAAAAACGGTATCTAATGTCTTTGATTTCTTGCAAAGGTGATCATGATCATCATCATCTTTATACCAGCGAAGATTTGACGTATCCCACCGTATAACACGATGCTAGTTTTGTGAGGAACCCAGCGAAATCGGTGAGGGTTGTCACTCCTATTGCAGAGATGAGAGCCTCCACGTATGAAACTGAGGTTGATTCAGAATGGAGAATAATGGTCGAGGGTAGTCTCGCGCGCACACATTCATACGCATGGTTGGGCTCAATTTTTATTTTATGTGATATATATATATATATATATATATATATATATATATAAATAGATGTATGTGTGTATGTGTGTGTGTGTGTGTGTGTGTGTGTGTGAGTTCTTATTTGGTGAAACATGACACCGAACTAAGCGGTGGATGTTGCGTCTTGTTATGCTGTGTGAGGAGTAGGAGATCGAAATAGACGACGACGACGACTACTATGCTACCACTTACATGCTATGAATAGTGTCAATAGCTGCGAATTGTTTAACATGATCCCCAGGACTGAGAGCAAAAATAGGCTGCTTCACTGTATTTGACACATCCCCAACAGCCCCCTCCCCCCCCACAATATACAATATCTACACATTTAATTTCTTCCTCCTACACTTACCGCCAAGAAAGAATAGACTTAGATGTAAAAAGCATCGTGCGACGATGTTGCCGCTAGTTGCTCCTAATACAATAGGGAATGGGGTGTTTGAAATGGAATGCTAAGAACGTAGCATTCAATTATCGGCAAAGCAGGAGAACTGAAGAGAGGTGCCAGAGGTACATCAAAATCAAAATGAGGAACAGTGAATATCGAAGTTCAAACAGTATCGCAAAAAGCATCATCATCATCGTCATCGGTAGTTTACACCACAGAAAGGCTTAAAAGATGATAATTATCGAGGGTTCTTTTTGCGCTTGCCAACATGAAACGATTTAGTGGGGGCACGACGAGGAGGAGGAGGAGGATGAGGAGTACCTATTGCTGCAAGAAGTGCCATAACAAGACTAATTCCAAGGAATAAATACGCTGCTTTTTTGGCCTTTGATCCTTACAAACGGGATGTGAGGAAAACGATGAAGAGTGCAAGAGTCTACACAAAAAAACCTCTATACGGTTACCTTGTCTGTCAATGAAAATGACAGCTGATTGGCTTAGATTCTCATCGTTGTCATCATTGTTGTTTCCTAAGAACGATTTCATATGTTTCATCAAAGGGAATTCATGGCTATTTAACACCCCTGCCCTATTTTCCGACAATTATTAGATGCTCTCCATCCCAGTTGTTTTCATCATCGTCTACTTCTGAACAAGGGGAGCATCGAAGCTAGTAGCGTGCCAATGACATACCCACCGCTGGCTATTGTACATACCTTTCGAATCTTCACCCAACAACGGGATGTCAGTATAGCCCAGTGTGACAGGGCTGTTTCGGGAAGGGAGAGTTACGAGGAACATATCTTGTCTTTTGTCATCATCACGTGCCAGTGAGTGCCTCGGCCGATGCAGCAACATTCGGCGCATTTTTCGTTGGTTAGGAGGAGAGCTGGCCTGAACAGGAGGCTCACTTGCTTTTGTCTCGGGTCCCTATGTTGGCATGGATAAAGCTTTTGATGGGATGTTCTTCAAAGGAAGCAGGTTAGCATAATATTGCACAACATCAACATCTTACCGAGGAAGAGGGTACGAATCCTTCCATCCCTTTCATGCGTATCCGTCGTTGGCTCAAGCCAGCAGCATCCCTCATTTTGGATATACTGCTGGCGAAGAAGCTCTTAACGTAGGTCTACGATGGTGTTTGGTGAGGGTTGGCAGGAGGGAGCTCCTGCTTCCGATATGCCTCTTCAGCCAATACCAAAAAATAATTGAAAACACATGACATTTTCCCACCGCGACATGGATTTTGTAATGAATAAATATTTGGAGTTATTTTGGAAGAATATGAAAAAAAAAATACACCCAGAGTGACTTGAACACCCGACCCTCGGTGTGTAAAACCGATGTCATAACCAACTAGACCATGGGTGCTTTAGTTTTCTTATCAGCATGCGAGACATGTGATTACTCATAAATTAGAAGTGACCAAAATCTTCTAAATTAACCATAATTCTCTCCTACGACAACAGCTTTCGTGCCGCAAGTCCCCGCCCTTCTCTCCACCCCCCTGCCACTCCAAGGGCTCTTCTTTCGATAAAGATCACTGATCCCCACTAGCATGATGGACAGTAAGGGATCTGAGAATCCGAGCAAGGTAAATAGTCTTCCCGTCGCTGCCACTTTTTAAAGAAGCTTCTTTCGTCACTGAGTTTCAACAACTCCACAGAGGCAAAGAACCTCGAGCTCATACGCTAGTGGCCCGGAGAAGGATATTGCAGTGCTGTTGAAGGAAATGGAGGATTATGAGCCTACGGTTCTTAATTTGTATTTTATTATTCACTTCACACACAATTTCTCACGCATTTTGCTAACTTTCGGCTCCTTTCCAACACAGATTCCGGATGCCGTCACGACGCATTACTTGGAGAAAGTCGGCTTTAGCACCGACGACAAGAGACTGTACGATATCCCATCTTCTTATTCTTTCATCCCCTCCCTCTCTCTAATATGTACTGCATGTGAGTGTTCCTTACCGGACTAATGCGGCTGTTGTCCTCCTTTTAGTAAGAGATTAGTGGCACTCGCAACCCAGAAATTTCTCTATGAAATTATTCATGATGCCCTTCAGGTAAGAATTCTACTTTGATTAGAAACACGTGTGAATATTTACACTTGCGCCTAAAATACAGTATAGTAAGCTTGGGAAGGGTGCCAAGGATAAGAGCAAGGTACGAACTCAAATGGGCTTTTGTATGTTCACTACATAATATGGATTTATGAGCGCAAATTCAAGTTGACACACCATTTACCAATCATTATCTGTCAGAAAAAGATCTTAAAAATGGAACACCTAGCTCTAAGCTTGAAGTTACATGGCATCAATGTTGTGAAGCGAGATTTTCTTGTTGACTCGTTAGAAACTCTCAAGACGATGTCAAACCAGTAGTAAAATATTGTACAGCTGCCACGCGTTGTGCTTTCATGAATTGCATTGAATGCTGCCGTTGATGAAAACAGCACCACTAGCCTAGCTAGTAGCTCGAGACTGCTGCTGCTGGCTGAATCGATGCTGTGTTGTGCATTGCATGATGCGATTGTACGCATGTAATCTAGTTAATATAAGCCAGCACTCAGCAGCTCGCGAGGTGGCGGCTAGTGGGGGTGTCAGTATTCAAGACCGAAACAACATGCATTTGATTGCAACAGAAATGTAACACATCATAGCGGACACCAACAGATTCAACATTAGCGCTGTAGCCGCCGCTGCATTGAACGGTTTCATGAGGATGACCATTGCCATTAATTGAACAAATTTAAATTGATTCATTACATCCGTCTTGCAACAGCCGTCATTAGGACGACCATTGAAGAAAAGATTCAATATATTGATTACATCCGTCTCCTAACAGCCACATCTATCTATCTGCACAATAAGTATCCGCCGTTCCGCAAATGCGCGCGCGATTTGTTCATCGCAGCTCGATATATCGGCTTATTTTGTGTGCGCATTAACGGTTATTCTAGCTCAGGACTTTTGCTTTTGTATCTGTTTTATTCGCTGTTGTGCGAATACGACGGAGAAGACAAGGCCCACAATTGCAAGCACAATCATACAGCGAAAAGTCTGGTTGTGATTCCTGATAAAAGCATGAGGAACAGAAGTCTCTGAGAAATGATGACAATGATGGTAGTGATGGTTGATGTGACATTCAATACTGTGATATAGTATAGCTGGGCTATGCACTTTAGTGCCCCCATCAGGTGCGGACTTGAATGGTTCTGCGTGCACTTGATTGTGTTGAATGCAGACGTACCCAGATTTGTCGCGCATCCATCCAAAGAGCGAATTTAGCGGCACATCCCAAGAATTTTCGAGGGCATGTACCAGTCCCACTGCAAGCCCTCGCCGGCGTGGATGCACGACCTTTAGAACGCGACGGGGAAAACAGAAAAAGGGTTAGAGAGAGGAGGGGGGGGGGGTTACCATGTCTGCGATGATGACACAATTAAGCCCACATCTACTTCTCCCACAATACAGATACCTGCGGAATAAGCGTCCAACCAGAGGTGCACACGAGTGAATCTGCGATGCCGAGGAGGACGATCCCAACCAGCTCATAGCCGATCAGGTTGTGAAGAGCCAGCATTGATAGCACATTGACGACCATCCCCATCTCCAGTGTCGATGACACACGCTCCTCTCCTCCCCCGACCATGAGCCCCACCAGAAAACAGCCTGCGGATATACAGGAAGTATGAGTTCTTGTTCTCTCCAAGCAAACTATCGATGTTGATGGTGGAGTGTCCCACACGCATTATGTCGATATGGATCGTCGTCATAACAAGGTTTACAGGGCCCATTCATTCTACCTGCTATTGGTACAATGGCAATTAGAGCAATCAGCTCGTCGGCAGATGTCTCCGTGAGGCCGCGGTCTTCCATAAGGAATTCAAGGGCTATAACCTGCCCCGTTTACGATGTGCATATCCAGAATGAATGTGATGTAGACATTATACACACACACACACGCACATATATATATATATATATATATATATTTATCTGTGGTTTCTTTTTTTTTTTATGTTTCTATGTCTCTCCCCCCCCCTCTCTCTTCTCTCTCTCTCTCTCTCTCTCTCTCTCTCTCTCTCTGTGTGTGTGTGTGTGTGTGTGTGAATAAAACTGCGCTACTTTTGTCCTTTACGAGACGAAAAGAACGACCTTGAATGGCAAGAAGCAGGAGTAGTACATCACCATAGCGCCTGAAATGATCAAGCAACAATAACAACAACGATGATGAAATGATGATGATGATGATGGTGGTGATAATGATGATGATGATGATGATGATACCGTTGACATAAAGGGTGCAACTAACAAGGATGGCTATGATTGTGGAGGTAAGAAATAAAGCACTTCATTCTCAGTATTCTCTCCTCTTCCTCCTCCTCCTCCTCCTCATCATCATCACCACCACAACCACCATATTTTACCAACCCCTCTCTCTATCAATCAATTATCACCTGTGAGACGCCAGAACGTCGCCGAAAAGCCTGAGATTCCGAGCCAAAGATCAAAGAAGAACATGCACCTGAGCACTGACCTTATACTCCCGCATGATCTCTTTCTCCCTCCCCCTTCCAAACGCATGCTCCTGCTATTTTTCCTCTCAGAGTCGTCGTTTTTCCCGGCACCATCAGTGCTCGGCCTCGATGGTGTTTCGATTGAAATGGCGGACAGTTGCTGTTGATTATGATGATGCGGCTGCTGCTGTTGGTCCCCGCTCATAGCAGCTCCAGCACTCGATATCTTTCCTTTTGCCATCACCTTAAGCTCGATTGACGAGGGCCTACTAGCTGCGTGGTGGTGATGGGGGGGGCGACGGTGATGACGACGACTATGCTGGTCCTTGCGACTTGGCGGACTGAATTTTTGGATGGAAATGATTTGTGTTAATGCCGGTGAATTAAGTGTTTTCTCTCTCTCTCTCTCTCTCTCTCACACACACACACACACACACACACACACACACATTCTCTCTGTGTAGAGGTGATTGAATTTATTCCCCACTTTTACCTTTCAATGAGGGGAGGTTCTCTTGTCATTAGGAACAAACAAGCCGCGCCCACAAATGATACCAAGCACAAAGCTGCAACCACACACACGCACACACATTTATTTGAGTGAGTGGGGGAGAAAGAGATAGATAGAGAGAGAGAGAGAGAGAGAGAGAGAGAGAGAGGAATACGCAAACGGTCTTGCACATCCTCATCTAAATATATGCATGTAAGTAAATCGCAGCACACACAATATGTAATGCATTCGTCGCGTCGTTGTCATGACCGAAACTAAGAGCCATAGCAGGCGCACAATGGCCTGTTTCTTCGTCGACAAGAAAAGGACTTAGCGCCCAACCAAGCGAGGAACCGATACGATTGAAGGTCAGGTTTAATCCAAGCGAAACCGCCATATGCTTTCGTTGCGAATTGTGGCAAGAATACGAGGGAAGGGGGGAGAGGGAGAAGAAGAAATAGATATCAGAACATGCAACAATACGAATGATACAATTCACCTTTCCCCCCCTCCCCTCTCTGCCCATGATTCACATCGTTGAGATACCTACCTTAGTGGCTGCAAGATGCGGGAAAGCCACCTTTTGCGCAACGGAGACGACCTGTTATCAAATCTTTGCTTCAAATATTACCAACATCATTTTGTTACCACACAAACTACACGTAAGCACACCAACACAATGTAAAACCATATATATATATATATATATATATATATATATATATATGGGTGTGATATTTATATTGCCCATGCGTGTATGGAGAGAGACACAGCGAGATCACTTTAGATTTCGTCAGTCTTAATTAGATAATTTTGTAGTTTTCTGACAACACTCTCCTTCTTCTACTTCTTCTTCTACATGTGAACGAAGACACATGGTGTGATGGAGGGACTTACTTGCTTCCCGATCCCTATGGTCAATTGGCCGGCAATAAGCATCCACACCGCTCCGGAAAGCGAGGAGATCAGTACCAACAATGTGCCTATTAACATCGAATTACCATGAATATACACAGGATCACGTATGAAAATGCATATTTGTGTGTGTGTGTGTGTGGGGGGGGGGAGAGAGAGAGAGAGAGAGAGAGAGAGAGAGAGAGAGAGAGAGAAGGAGGAAGGAGGAATATGAAAAGGAGCATCCTTGGCGAGGAGAAACATGAGAGGAAAATGAAGTCTTGGTCAGTACATGCCCATGTTGTTTTGTAATTGAGAGAGGAGATGATGTCTCACATACCCGCTGCCACCATAAATGTGAACGACAGGGAGGATTTACGGTATCCGATGTAGTCTACGAACGCTCCCGTTACAAAAGCTAGCACAACATTCGGTAGGCCCTGTATTATTATTAAACGACAAACATCAACATCAACATCACCAGACACCGGTACACCAGTAGAAGAACATATTATGAGCCGATCGTGCCCGCAGTCCTCGTCTCCCTCGCCCCTTGCTCCCCCCCCCCAAGGACTAGAACCTGAAGGCTCGCCACTGTTGCATACTGAGCATGCGAAAGGCCTGAACGCACAGTAAAGACAACTTGTAGTAAGCTATCGTGACGGAGCACACCTCTCCGTCCCTATCCTAAAATCCACACCACGTATTACCGAATCGCTTACGAACTTGCGGCGAGACTGCAGCTATGACATCGCGGGAGAAGGAGCCGCCGAGCGACGTCAGGGCGACCAACACAATACAGGCATATCTCGATTCTGCTATCTCAGCCTTTTTACTAGTGCCGGCATGAGAATCGCCACTACTCATGCCTACATCCCCATCGACACCACCACCACCACTCCCGGCGCCACGCTTTGGGGAGCGGGCTCGGATGGTAGCGGGCATGGGCCGGTCGGTGGCGAACTTGGACCTCAAAGCTTCCGATTGTCTTCGAGTTCTCAGTGACAATCCATCATAGAATCGTGGAAAAGGTCTGGGTTTGTAACCTGCGACAACAAACAACAACTAAACAACAACAACAACAACAACAACAACAACAACACCAATGCGAACGCACCACAATGCAATCCACCATCAATGAAACTGGGCATGGAGGAATGGCCAGAATGCCATTCTGTTGTTCCTTCTTGTTTCACTAGTTAGTCCTCACTGACGTTTGTTCGAGGCGCTGCGTTTCGCTCACTGCAAATGTCTTGTCACATTGATGCAGTTCATCATCATTGTTGTTCATTGTTCATCAAGTTTCTTTCTTTCTGGCTTTCTTTCACAATGTGTGCTGAAAGTGACCTCTTGGCCGTGTGTTTGTCCGCACTGCATCTTTCGATGATTGCGCCGGAACATCACAACAGCAGTCAGCTTGATGATGTTGGCATTGATGCGAAGGTGCAACTGCTCTAGCTGGCTAGCTAGCTAGTGCTGCACGACGTGACACCGCGACAAACAACAATGCTGGAATGCCACAATTGCAATGCTGGAGTGGTCTGATGACGCGCCTCATGCACTGCTGTGCTGCGCTCGTTGTCACTTTCGCGCAACCAATCTGGACAAATGTGTGACCTTCGACCTCCACTAGCCCAGCTAGCCAGGCAACAGCACGCACGACTAGGTGCATGCGAGGAGATCAAGTGGTGATGCCTCGTTCATTGACACATGCGCTTGGTTGTGCCCTGCTAGCCTGTGCCAAGCAACAAGTGACATTGCTGATTGCTCGTTCACAATGCAAAGAAGATAATGGATGGCTAGATGGGTGACATCGACGCATCACACCAGACATCTGCATGTCGCACAATTTTGCTAGCATGCTAGCATGCTAAAGTTTTTTGGTTTGCTGCTGCTGAGCTGCCAGCTTTTTGAACAGCACGTGTCCAACTAGCACCGGAGTCCCTGCAGCGAGATTGCTAAAATCAGTCCGCAGATCATGGAGGGCGAAGGTGCGGGACGCATTTGTAGCAGCGCTGGGGCTCATTCCTAGTCTTCTCAGCATCTCTGTGGCTGTGTTTGGTATCAACGGACCCAGAAAATGCGCGATTGCATACAGAGCTTCGCAAGAGACTAAAAACCCAAAGGAAACAAAATCAATAGTTTTCCGTTCCCCTCCCCCCCCCGTCTTTCTCCGAATCTTGTTTAACTCTTCTTTTGCGTGTCAATGCGGAAAGAGTTGTCATCTTTTGGTAAAGGAGAGAAAAGCGAAAAGAATATGCTGCTTTAATCAATCGTCTTGGTATATATTAACCTCGGATGATTTCGAGCCTTCGCTGATTATCGGCAGTCGTGCCGCCGTACCGTGTCTTGTTCCACGGTTCGTAGTGTGTTAAGAATCTAGTGTACATAAGATGATGAAAGAGAGGGGACACGGGAAACAAGATTCATAATGAATAAAGTGGCAAGTACACCAAAACTATATAGAAGACGCCTTCAATTTTGCGCTGTGAAATGGCGCTCAGAAAGCGTAGGGCTACAAAAACGATCTTGCAGCTTTTATCTGTTCGTTGGAATCGAAAGGCTTCTGATTTGTAGTAACAGAGAACGCGGCAATGGGTTATGTATCAGGACCTGTTGGTATCCTGAGCGGCACGGATGGCTATGTTGCATGCTCCTTGCAGCCGTAGCGTCGTAAACGATTTAACCATCTTGAAAAGAGAGAGAGAGAGGGGGGGGGGGGAGGAAGAGGCGCGTGTTATTTTCACCATCATCATCTCCTCAAATTCATATGTATAATGTACCTCGTTCCGAATATGGGCTATATTAAATGGGGGGGGTTATCGTCCTCTTGTCTGTATTATTTGGTACCACTCCTATCGTGCGTATGAAAGGGTGGGGGGGATTGACAAGGGGGGGGGGGAGAATAGTGAAGTTTGAAGAGGAATATGACGTCGGCTCCACTTCTTCTCACAAACATCAGATACACAGCATTAGCTGTACTCGGCAATGCTACACGTTAGTCGTTGATCGACACACCATTTGCATATCTCCGGCACAGATTCGTGACCCTGTGCACGAGATTTCCTGATGGAACGACGAAACAGCTGATCATGATGGTTTTTTTCTCCAAAAAACTGAGAATGACTGGCTATATTAGTGAATGTATCCTCGCTCCTCCTCCTCCTCCTCCTCCTGCTGCTGTTGCTGCTGATACATACGGTGCAATATACTTTACCTATACAGTCCGCAAGCTCGGCATCATTTCTGACGGGGATATCGGGTATTATTCAGGTTGTTTATTGCTATTATTGCTGTTGTACTACGGAACATTTGTGTAAATAAATTAAAAAACTATATATATATATATATATATATATATATACATATTAATATATACACACTTACATGCACATATAGGTGCACATATATTTAAAATGACATCCGAAGAATTGGACGCAACACCAACATTGCTTTGAGGGCCTCGCTATCGAAGCTAACGTCTCCTCCTAGCTCTGGCGATGAACGCAAGAGGTAAAACCTTGCAGTAGTATTTTGATATTATTAAACAAGGAGAGTAGAGGAAGAGAAGGCCAGTAGCAGCAGCAGCTACAGGATCAGGAACGGCATGAAGAGAGGAGGAGAGAAGTTATGCTGCAAGCATGCGGTAAAAAGATGAAAGTATCTCACGATGGGCCCACCACCACAACAACAATAACATCGACAAACGACAAGAATGACGGCAACAAAAGGGAGTGATGGTCATCCGCACCGGAGAGCATCCGAGGTGACGTCACGGTGAAAGAGCTGCTCTGGAGTAACGACGTTTCCAACGGACTTTGACATCTTCAGCCCATTCTGTCGCGGATCGCCGTTATTTATCATCACAATCATAATCATCATCATCATCATCATCATCATCATCTTCTTCATCATCATTCCAACGCACAATAGACTTCATTTCGAAAAGAATCAATGCCCCGATGATTCACTCCCCCGCCTCTACGTCGCAGCTATGGCAAAGTAACGTGACGT
This sequence comes from Bigelowiella natans CCMP2755, assembly GCA_000320545.1. Lineage (NCBI taxonomy): Eukaryota > Cercozoa > Chlorarachniophyceae > Bigelowiella > Bigelowiella natans. The sequence goes on along the minus strand of ADNK01000053.1, from coordinate 44,832 downwards.
AGAGGCAAAGATCCGATGTCGCCACCCATCGTGTTCATCGAAGTTGACGCCTTCGAGAGAAATCGCCTTTTTTGTCTTGTTTTTGAATGCCGATTTCAATCGCAACGGGAGCGAGTAGGGGCGGGCAAAAGTGAAAGAGAGAAAAAATCTGAAGCAATTGTAAGGTGGAAAAGCGACGTGCAGAAGGCGACGATGCTAAAGCAACAATCACCTTATCGTTGACGAAACCGTGTGCGAAGATACAGTGTGGAAGCTTCATGTCGAGGGCAAGCAAGACACAGGGCCAAACGACAGCTGGATCATATGATATATAGACAGCAGCATGTGAGTTATCTACGGTTTGGTTTGCAGATTAAAAGAGACGACGACACGAACGAGGAAACACACACACACACACACACACACACACACACACACATCGCAAGAGGGAGAATGCTGTCCAGTCAACTAGCTATGCGCTAGATAACCCACTCCCACGAAATCTTCTCCGATGTAAATTTGGCGCGAAATCGTTCCAAAATGTACTTTCGGAACGTCTCTCTTCTAAATACACAACAGAGTCGTCGTCGTCGTCGTCGTCTTCTTCCTCTTGTTCTTCTTCTTCAGGGTTGAAGAGATGCTATTATATCATACCATGAAACCACACGATGTCTTTTCCGATCACATGAAGATTCACTGGCCAGCAACGATGCTGCTGCTGCGAGAAATGTATACGCAACAATGTCATATACGTTGTATTTGTATACATTATACGAGAATGGGAGGAAGAGGGGGGGGGGGGGGGGGGAAGATTGACAGGCATCTCTCGCCTGTTGTTGAGAATGATTAGCGCTGAGCAGATTCTCTTCCTTCTCTTCCTTCACAGCTAATCCCTCTCCCACTCCTCCTTCGTCGTGGCGCATCATCGGCGGCGATGAGAACACGTTCGCAGCAGTTAGATAGTTGGCGAGCGCGTCAAGCCACACATACATCGTATGATGCTGTTGCTGTTCCTGCTGTTGTTGCTTATTTGTCCTTTCCGCCTTGTCGTCGCTACTGCTCCTTTCTTCGTCCGGGTGGGGGAGGGGGATGCCCCATGCTAGTGAAGAGCGCGATATCGAGAGATCGCGCAGGCTGAAGGAGGGGGGGGGGGGGGGAAGCAAAGCAAGGATAAGAGGAGCACATAGAAGATGATTCCAACGATAGCAAACACAATCGTTCGTTTGATTCATGATGATAGCTAGCATGCGTTTCTTCACCGTCGTCGTTATCACGAGGCTAGGAACTTACCGCTCCGAGCGCAAACGATTCAGCACGTATTCTATCATCGAAGGAGGCTGTAAGAACCTGAAAACGACACGGTCATCAAAAGCATGTAGTAAAGACAACGACAACGATGACGACGATGATGATCTTCATTGCAAGGAAAGGCAAATACGATGAGGCTCTGTACTTTCTTCCCTGTCGTTCGATTCACTGCTATTCACTGCTATTCACTGCTTGCAGTGTCTACTTACTGCCCAATAGCAGCAGTATCCGTCATCGTTGCTACGATGTCGCTAGCATGTATTATGCACATGAAGCTTGCTACTACTCTCACCCAGGGTGGGACTGGAGGAACGCTACCAGCCGATCATGATAACTATATCCATCGCAAATAATAGGAGAAGAATAAAATTTATCAGCGGGTTCTTCTACCGCTGCATTGGGCATTCGTATGTGTTGTTTTTCCTAATATTTGGTTATCTCTGACCGCGACATGTTGAAGAAGTATGAGTCGTCTTGGCTCTGCAAGATGATGATGAGAAACAACAAGACACGTATTCTCTTCATAAATATAATACACACACACACACACACACATATATATAAATATATATATATATATATATATATATATATATATATTTATCATGAATATGATCGTGAATGTGTTTGTGTTTGTGTGCTGCTTGTTATACAGACTCTCATCGTCGGACGACATGTAGGCACGTGGCTGCGTTGTGTATTTGCGTATCACAATTCTCTCATGCTTGTTTCTGGTGCTACGTTTTGCCTACCAGCGTCAGGTTTTCGCCTGTTACTGTGTCGCGATATTGGCTCGCACGGGCCTCCGCTAGCGGTACAAAGCGTTCCTCTCGCGTATTATACCTACATTATCATATATGTATATATCTATATATATATATATATATACAAGAAGAAGGCCTCCTAGCTGATTCACTTACCATCCCTCATACGCCGCGTAGTAGATGTCGCCATTTCTCCTCAGTCGGTCAAATACAGCCTGTATGTGTATGCATGTGTTTTGCTGCTTTTTGGACGTGTATTTTCCATCGTATCCCCCCCCCCTCGTACACCACACATGGGAGGTAGTAAACATCTTTGCTGCTACTACCTTTGCCACCCTCTGATGCTTGGGATCGGTGGTGCGAGTCCATACGTCGTGAGAGATATTAAGCCGATCATACAAATTCTGGAGATTGTCGCCACAATAACGACGACGACAACGACAGGAATGAGACGATTAACAGCAAATACGGGATATAGAGAAGAGGAGGAAAGGCCAGATAGCTCCCCCCAATTTGTTGATGCTGTGTGAAATATCCTGGCACCTCAACTATTTTCTTTGGATGAGACCTGAAATTGACGACAGTACGTATCTGCTATAGCCTTTGGCGTGGTGTTAAGACGAGCAGCTGTTGCTTCGATCTTCTGACCTTTTAGTGCAAATACCCATAAATCACATCCACTATCATCCAATTATAATACAATCATGTTGTGCCCCCCCCCCCTTCCGCCCTCTCCTGACTCATATGCTGTGATATCGTCAGTACGCTGCTAATCAGCACCTTACTAATACATCGAGTCACAAACTACCGTGTTCGTCGGTTCCTGTAGCAAATCGGACGACGGGAGTTTCGCTTCCACCATCGCAATCATCTTCTCTACCGTACACATCATCCTTTCCTTCTCCTCCCCCATTTCCAATGGAAAATCCAGGGTGGATGCGTGCAAACCGAGCAAGCGCGTCAGCAACTACGGCCTGGAAGATAAGAGTGTAGTTTGAGAGTATATTCCATATACGTGTAACAGAACTGTTACTATCTACAATTCCAGTCATCATTATCATTACGTCTGCAATTATCGCGATGTTTCTCTTATTTTCCCCACTCGATACAGAGCATTGTTGCCAATTTACCGCCCACTACTACTAGTACTACTACCTCGTAAGCATGGCCCATGTGGGGAGGCCCATTCGTGTAATGAATAGCTGTCGCGATGTAGAAGGGAGACGACGAGCGACGATGCTGTCGATTGGAGGACGATGAATAGTAACCCACCCCTCGCAATGATTTCTTCATCCCTCTTCTGTCTCTCCAGGTCTCACTGAAGCACCACAGTGCTACCAGAAAGCAAAGGATGGGGGCTGGAGAGCATTTGGCAGCAGCCTGGCGACATTATAGGTAAGGCATATAGTGATGGATAAGTCTCACTCGGTCGGCTATCGGCCATGAGCTTTTGAAGTAAATTAAAGAACGAGACTGCACGAATTCAACCGACCCTGCGAGGGGGAGCCTCCATCCCGATCTCCTCCGATCTGCACCAAACTTAAGATCTTACCAGTAGAAAAGTCGGGTTGACGATGACAAACTAACTGGAATTTCTTCCCTACGACAACGTAACTTCAGCCAATACAATTCGGTTGACGCATGTACGTCCGCTGGACAGATGCGACAAGCAACAGCGAACTGTAAGTACTTTCAATTGCAAAAAATGCCTGTGCGCAGCGGGTTCAGACTTTGCGACATTACAATAAATTACATTACCAGACCAAACCCAGCCAAGTCTGTCTATCGCGGATTTATGGGATGAATCAGGATAAATTTGTTGTCGTAATGGGAAAATGGATGGCGTTATCCTTGTTCGGGCCATCGTGCAAAAAGACTTTGGCGCCAATTCAGGTTATTTCCCGCTGCCTGTTTGCATTCAACACCACGAACAGCTGGAGGACGATGATTATCTGGTGGTGGTGAGGACCATGATGATGACGACGACGAAGAGGGAGACAGATACCACCCCCAGCCCTAGCCCGACTGTCGACGGCAAACTTAAACGCCAAGATGAGGGGGGTGAGCAGGGTGGAGAAAAGCAATCTCTCTTGGATTTCCTCTCGGATGATGAAAGTGACGACGCTGTTACGGCTCAAGTAGACACCAGGTGCCTGCTGCAACATATTAGTAACAAGAGGAATAGCGAACACTTAGGGGAAAGTACACCTTACAGAACATTCACATAGCATTCACGTGGCATTGTTTGTTTGGTTTTGTAGCATTCAAGACAGCCGCATCGAACCGCAATCGAGCGCATCAGTGGAATTTACCCCAGGTGTGAGACTCATTCTATGAAGTATCATCTTTAGAGAACATCCCTAGTTCCCTTTCCCCCCCCCTTCCTAACCCTGCACCGCCGTCATCATCATCATCATCATCATCATCATCATCATATTATTATTATTATCATCCCCATTCGCCACCCCCTACCGGCAGCATCCTTACTATCATCAGAAGATACTGAGAGGGGAAGTGTAAGCAAGGTGATGATGCAGCCTAGTGTGAACGACTCCATCATCATCTTTTCGGATGCGACTCCCAGCCCACAGAGAACACCAATTCCTATCTCCAAAAGTGGCACATGGATATCAGGTCTTTTGAGTAGGAAACGAATCATCCGAAACAGAGAATATCATTCGGGCCATCCTTGTAATTTCCCCGTGCATTCACAACTTTCATATATGACCGCGAAATTTTCACTTTCTACCTTATCTATGAGAATATAGAGAAAATTGTTGACACCATCGATCGCTTCTAACATTGCAGAAGGTGAGGCAAAACAGTCAAAAAAGGGGAAGAAGAGCTCACACCTTCGCCCGCCACGCCCCCATTTTAATGCAACGAGTAACAACGACCAGCGTATCATTCGAAATGTCCCCAGCAGCAGAGCCAAGAACCAATTAGGACGCCGCAATGATGAAAACGACGATCGTTTTGCAGCATCATTCGATAGCAAAATGGCTGCGAGTTCCGCCTCTCTTCCACCTCCACGTTTAAATGCATCTTCATCTTCAGCCTTTACAACACCGGCTGCTACAGCAGCAGCAGCCTTATCATTTGCAGCTGGAGGAATCAGCGTCATCGGAGGAGCAAAAGCTGCAGCTACACGTCGAAGGTCAAACAGGACGTCAGGTTCTGCGGACGACATTCGTGCTGCTGCTGCTGCTGCTACTGCTGCCTCGCCGCCGCCTCCTACCCCACCCCTTTCTGTTCCAGAAGCGGGGGAGGTGAAGGAGGGGGAATCCTTCTACTCGTCTAGAAATTTAACAGCATCTGGAGAGGAAGGGAAAGCGAAGGAGGACGAAATGGCCGCCAAGTGGCAGGTCCTCACGAGTATGAAAGCAGAACAGGGTTGAGGGGTTACCCTCTCTCTCTCTCTCTCTCTCTCTCTCTCTCTCTCTGTGTGTGTGTGTGTGTGTGTGTGTGTGTGTTTGTGAATATCAAAAAATGCACATACATTGCATCCTCACTTAATTCACATCAACACACACAAACACACAAACACATAAGCTACTTCTGCATCAAACAGGAAGGCCATTCGTTACTAGTTACCGGTGGGGATGTGAAGAAGGCCCGTTCTCTCTTGTCCGAAGCTGCCTTCAAAGGGGTGGGTGGAACATTTCTCTTTTTCTGTTTCCCCTCCTCCCCCTTCTTAACAGCTGCATAACTCTTCACTGAGCACCTACTATCAGCATCAGTCATAAGGGCATCGTAATAGCAGCACATGCTAACATGAAATTACTTGTTTTTCCATCCTCCCTCCCTTCAGCATCATCCGCTCGCTGCACGTACACTAGCCGAAAGACTCCATATGGGGAAAACGAAGGGCCTGCCACGGGTAATTGTAATAATAATAATAATAAAAATAATAACAATGATAATAGTGCTTCTACTACTACCAAGCAAAGCACACAGTAGTGTCTGGTGCTTAAATCTTTCTTTTTCTTCTATCCCGTAGTATAAGTTGCTCTCTCTCTCTCTCTCTCTCTCTCTCTCTCTCTCTATCTCTCTATCTCTCGCTTTCCCCTCGATATGCTCATCATAACAACCATGTTCTTAGGATCTCACGATGGCCGCCAAATTGTGGGAAATCGCGGCGCAGAGAGGGGACAAGTCCTCTCAGTACAATCTTGGTCGTTCATCAACGAGAGAAGAAGAAGAAGAAGAAGATGATGATGATGATGATATGATGATGATGAGAAAGACCCGAACGTCCATCGAAGGGATGAGGCACCCCGCATACTTCACACACACACACACACACACACACACACACACATAGAGAAAGAAAAAGAGAAAGAGAGAGAGAGAGAGAGAGAGAGAGAGAGAGGGAGAGGGAGATGTTTTCGCCTTTTCTTGTGTGTACTCCTCATGTTGCATCTCCTCGTAGGAATGTCGCTAGTTTTTGGGTGGGGTGTCGAGCCTGACCGAGGCAAGGGGAAGAAATGGCTGCGGAAAGCTGCCAGACAGCAGCACAAACACGCAATGCTAAAGCTTGCTAATCTACTCGCGGTAGTAGTAGCAGTAGTAGTAGTAGTAGTAGTAGTAATAATAATAGTATTAGTAGCAGCAGTGTATGTGTCATGAACACCTCTTTCATATGCACATGCAGGCCATTGCATAATTCTCTCTTCCCGTTATTCCCCACCCCGCCGTCTCCCATTGCTGTTGTTTAGAACGAGCTGATAGAGGACCCCCCTCCACCTAAAGCAATCCGAAGCAGGTTGCTTTGCTTTCTACACTACTTTCACAGTCGCTACCTTGAGACTGTCGCCATCATCACCATCATCATCATCATCATCATCATCATCATCATTATCATCATTATACGTGCATATATGGAAAAATCTGATTGCTTCTCCCATCGCGGAAGCAATATAATTTACATTTGGCAGAGGTGCTTTCGCAGATCAATTTTGTCTATACCTATGCTGTCCGCTCCCCCCCCCCTCCCCCTTCTCCTAGGCTTGTTGACGAAATGAGAGAGCTATGCTACCAGGTACACCACTCGTCCGGGAAGATACACAGCATATTCTGTTGTTTCTTCTCTCGTTCAACCAGATGCTGTTGTTCCCAAATTGACCGACGACGATGATACCTCAACGCTTATTCACCACAAATTTGCGCTCTATCTCTTTCTCTCTCTCCCCACCCCCCCACCCCCCCTTCCCCCTCCCCGCATATATTATTAAAACAGTAACACATGCTGCATACGTGCGTACGTGACTGTGTGTGATACTGTCACAGCTTGGTATCTACAAGAGCAACGAGGACTACTCTACTGTGGCTACGAGGCGCAGCGATGACAGCTCTTCGGCGATAACAGCAACACCGAGAATAACAACTGAGAGCACGTCCTCCTTGGCAATGGAGGAGGAATTTGCTCGGCGTCGGAAGCAAGAAGAGCACAAACAGCGCGTGGAGAAGCGACTGGAAGAGCTCCGAGGCCAGCTCGAGAGGCAAAAGGTGTACATAATAAAAATCATGATTCGACGCTTCGGCTGTGAATCATCACTAATCATCATCATCGTCCTCATTCTATCATCATTATATAATAATCATTATTATTCATCGCAGGAACTTGTCGAGGAGAGCAAGTTGAGGGCCGCAGCTTTGGAGGTGTGTGAGCAGGAATAGGGTTGCAATAGAAGGCCATTCGTGGCATTGATTTGATGATGAGGACGGTCTCACCACAGACTTTGAGAGATAATCAAGTCTCTCGATATAAATAATGAGAATCATCGTTTGCTAATGAGTGAAATTGCGTATTTCTGTCAGAAAGCTGCAGGGACCTTAAGGGAGCAAGCGAAGCAGCTTCGATCTGAGAATTCGCTACTCGCAGAAAAAGGTGTGGTGGGTGAGCGGTGCGTGCTCCTGTGCATGCTTCTGTGCGCGCGCGCGCGCGCGTGTGTGTGTGTGTGTGTGTGTGTGTAGAGCATCATCAGTCGCTCAATGCCTACCTCCTACAAGCTACTGTGACCTGCTCGCCCTTCCACCCTCCCAACTCTATACGACTGAGAGATTGACATACAACAATACCAAAAAACACTGCTATCTTTCTACTACCTAGCCGCTGCCACCGAGAAAGAGAGAGGCCAGCTGGAAGGGCGTTTAGCATCAGCGGTGAATGAACGGGATCGACTTTCGGAAGTGAACCGCCGCGCTCTGCAGGGTGCGAGGGACGAGACTAAAGCGATTATTGCCGAAAACCGCAAGCTGAGCAGCCAGAACGACGATTTGGTGAGGAAGCTGGCACAGGCTGGCGAGAAGATGAGAGAGGGCCGCACTGCAATGGAGGAGGTGATGATGATCATGATGATGATCATGATGATGATTACGATAATGAATGATGATAATGATCGTGGAAGAAGTAGCAGTAGCAGCAGCAGCAGCAGCAGATAGCATGGAAGAGCTTGACACAAGTTTCCGTTACACCAAAAATGTATGCGCACCACCAGAGACAGGGGAAAGATCTCATCTGTCATGGGGCGCGCGCGCGCGCGCCACACACACACACACGTACGCACACAGATGGGCCAGAAGAGCGACAAGCAGCACCTGGAGGTGGAGAAACACCGCACAGACAACGCCAGGCTGCACGCGGAGCTCGAGAGATATCGAGAGCAGAGCTTGAAGCAGCAGGCAAACCTAGACGAGAAACATCGGAAAGAAAACGACAGGCTGCTGTCGGACGTGGAGAAATATCGCTTGGAAGCTGAGCGATTAGCTCAGAAATTGACACACAAGAGCAAACAGCTGCTTCTCGTTGAGGAGGTAATGACATTGTAAAATAGTACCAGAAGCATAACGCAGCAGCGTCGTCTTCTAAAACGCCCTTCAAATTCAAAAAGAAGGGTTCCGAGAGGATTCTGTGCAACGATTCACCTCTTGGCCGTCTCACGAGATGAATGATGTTTGGAACGAATTCGTCCCAAACAAACAACAGCTGCAACGAATACAAGCGAGCGCGCACGCAAATATACACGCACGTGGGGAGGGAAGAGAGAGAGAGAGAGAGAGAGAGAGAGAGAGAGAAAGGGGTGGGGGGGAGGGGGGGAGAAAAGGGATTGGGGAAAGATCTCAGAGACTCATTGTGATATTATTCAGAGATAACCTATTGGAACACGCTACTATTCCTCTACTACTACTACTACTACTACTACTACTACTATTTACAGAGCCTACAGGTCCTTACAGCTGCCGAGACCGGCATCGCCGCTACGGAGAAGAAGAAGATGATGATGATGACGATGAAAGGTTTCCTCGTATGTTGTTAATTGAAATCATCATCACCGCCACCACCATCTCCTTCTTCTTCTTCTTCATCATGGTTCTTTCATCCTCCCTCTCCTTTTGAACTTGCCATTCCAACTGGAACGCACATCGCCGAGAGACTCAGAAAAACCCTGCGCGTTGCCTTCACTCCATTTTTGTTGAATTTGCCTCAGCAAGTAAGTCTTCTTTCTCGCGAGATTCTAACAGCAGTTGTGGTGTCGTTAAATGCAGGAAACGCTGTGCAACCTTCTTCCACTTCCTCCCCCCCTTCCTCTCCTATTCCGTCACGGAGCGAAGGGGACGAAGAAGGCGGGGAAGGAGAAGAGGGGCAGCAGGAGGGGGCATCATCATCGCCACAGGCAACAACATCATCCTCACAATCCAGAATCGAGCCAGAGGAATGCAAAGAGGAGAAGGACGACGAGGGAGGCCGGGAATTAAAATCGAAAGCGTGCGTTCTTACCCCTGAGCAGCATCGGCATCATCATCAGCAGCAGCAGCAGCTGGAAGAAGAAGCACAGCTGCTGAGAGAGCAGCTGGAAGCCGCAAACAATCGTGCGAACGACTACCAGGTTTGTTGTGCGGGTTCCCGGGAAACGATTGTGTCACCTCCCGTGCTTTCTCGTTCATTTTGTCCACAATGCACACCGCCCACACACTCTCCTCCCCTCCTCCCCTTTCTCCTCCAGGGCAAATATCGCGCCGTCGAGGAGGAAAAGCGTTCTGCTGAAGCGGCTATGCAGCTGTGCGTACAGGTGACGATTTGAACGATAAAGAGCATGAATGATGCGGGTCGTTGATATTGTAGAGGAAAGTCATTGGAAGAGATTCGAGTTTTGCCTCGAAGAGTAGCCTGGATGGGGCACCGTTAGTGTGAATAGATTCGGTTGTTTGTTGTATAATTTCAATCTATTTTTCACACGTCGTCATCGTCATAGAAATTGTGCAAGGAGCACGAGGAGAAAGAGGGAGAGCTGAGACAAAGGATAAAGAGTTTGGAGAAGGCAATGCCGGCAGCTGAAGGAGGGTTACTATCGCTTTCCTTCTCGTCCTCCTCTACCTCGAAAGCAGCTCCCGGTCTTACTTACATGTGGCAGTAGCGTCGTCGTTGTTGTTGTTGTTGTTGTTGTCTCTCGTGTTCATTGTACCCATAATACACCCACACGATGCACAGGAGACCAATCTTTGGAAGAGAAGGAAGCTGTTCCTGCTTTGAAGGATCGACTACGAGAGGAGGTGGCAAGCGCGAATGACGCTCGGAGGGCGGCTGAGAACCGCCTGGCAACGGTGATGATTAATCCCCTCCCCCTCCCCCTCCCCCTCCCCCTCCCCGAAAAGGATTATGGTGGTGGTGGTGATGATAATTTCTAAGTTTTGAGCTGCTTTCGTGCAATATCCCACTGATGGAGTCGTTGTAGTTGTTGCTTGTGCCTTCGTGGACAAAGAGATACTTACCAACCGACCGACACTTGGCCTACCTCCCTCTCCCCCCCTCCCCCCCCCTCTCGCACAGGCCGAGCTGCAAGAATCGAAGCTGCTATCCAAGTTGATGGAGGTTTGCTCTCACCCAAAAAATACACTCCTTCGAGGTGTTTCCTCCGCATTTTGAAAGCGCTACTTTCATCCTTCATCTTCGTGTTCCTGCTTAGCGTCCCTTTGACATGCTGCGGAGGCAGAAAGTACGGTTTATTTCGTTGAGAAACATTAATCTTTGATCAGGAACGGCAGCGCGCTGACGAGGCGGAGAAGAGCGTTTTGGAGGTGCAGAGAGAAAGAGAAAGAGAGAGAGAGAGAGAGAGAGAGAGAGAGAGAAGAGGGGAGAGGCGGAAAAAAAAAATTGAAACTCATTTCTCTCTCTGGTGCAATGTGTGTGTGTGTGTGTGTGTGTGTGTGTGTGTGTGTGTGCGGGTGATGCTTTCAATACAGATGTGTGTGTTGTGATGAGAGTGTTGTTTGTCTGACACGACACGCAGGAGAAGAGGGCAGTGCAAAGGGTAGAAGCTGAGGTGTCGAAGGTGTACTAAATGACCCTCTACTACACTCTCTCTCTCCTCTCTCTCTCTCTCCCTCTCCCTCTCCCTCTCTCTCTCTCTCACTCACACACACACACACACACTCACAAACACATCTGCTGTACCACTGACTACTACTACTACTACTACTACTACTACTACCACTACTACTACTGCTGCTGCCACCATCTGCTGCCGACGATGGATCAGGTCAAAGAAAAATTGAGGGAAGCAACAGCAAATCTCGAGTCCACAAGTGCAGCGCTGCAAAAGGCCGTGAATCGAGCGGAAGAAGTGAAAGAAGAGGTTGTGCCACGATAAGCCCTTTTCCTCCTCCTCCTCCTCCTCCTCCTCCCTCCTTCCTCTCATCTTTCACCTCGCCTCGCTCCCCCTTCCTACTACTACCACCCTGAAGGCGAGGCGGGATGCAGAAAGTAGGCTGCACGGTGTGGAGGCTGAGCTTGCTGCTTCGGAGAAGGCCTTGCGAACGACTGAGGACACTGTGCAGAAGCTCGAGGCTCAACTAAGGGTAAATCGCTCATTGAACAACACTCAATTGCATCGTGATGTGGACCTGCTAATGTCTGCTGAATCCCATGGACATCGTCGTCGTCATCATCATCTACAACACTACCTTATTACCAGGAGGCCAGAGAAGAAAAAATGCTTGAAAAGATGATCTTGGAGAGGCGGCAAGCGTCACAGCGAGAGAGGGGGGGGGGAGGCCAGCACAGTGTCTCTAATGCGCTCGACGATGGTAGTAGCAGGATGATCTCCGAGGAAGAGATAATGTCATTATCGGCCAACAGCCTCGATCTTCAGCATCAGCAGCAGCAAGAGCAGGATGAACCTCCTCCCTCCAATGTTACGCAAACAATCGTCAGATCAACAACTTCTCGGCTCAGCGATGACAGCGATGATGACCATAATTATGACGGTGGTGATGCGGAAGCTGACGAAACCCGAGGCGGTGAAGGAGAGAAAAGGGGAGAAGAGGAAGAGGGAGGAGGGGGGGAGGAAGAGGGGAAGGAGAAGGAGAAGAAGCCCGTGAATGCTACCGACAAGATGAAGGAGATCAACCAGAGGATGCTCGCAAAGAGGAGGATAAAGAAAGAGGGAGAAAAGAAGGAGGATGGGCTGCTCAATGATATGGCGCTTAGCAACCACCCATTAGATGCGACTGCCTTGGTGACGAAATGTAGTAAAGGGGGGGGGAGGGAGGAGAAGGAAGAGCAAGATGGGCAGAAGCGGGAGGCCCTCCTGGTGAGCGAAGTGCTAAAGAACAAAGTCAACTTTCTTACCAAGCAAAATCACAGGTAAGTGGGGGTAGTAGTGGCGGAGGGGGGCTGTAGTCGCGTGTGTGCGTGTGTGCGTGTGTGCGTATGTTGTGTGAGTGTCATCATCGTCACAACTAACATAATCATCTTTAGTGTCTGTATTTTATCATCATCACCATCATCATCATCATCATCATCATCAAATCTATCATCATCATTATCATCATCATCATCTCATTTTCATCTCCTACCTCCTTCTCCTTCTCCTCCTCCTCACACCCCAACCAACCGACAGTCTTAGAGAGGGAAAAGAGCTAGCAATTCTGGTGAGTATTGAGTACTAATGAATAGCGCGCAAGCAACGAGTATGATTAAAGAAGGAGAGGGAGGAGGGAAAATATTATTTCAATTCTGTCACACCATTCCTTGCACATTTGCAGGATGTTTCACCGATCACATGTGTGTGCGTGCGTGCGTGTTAGTTGCACTTTCTTCCTCTGATAATCGTTGTCTCCCCTAGGCTGCAGAGGAGGCGAGAAGACGATGCGAGCGACTGAGAAGACATGGCGACCATTTGATGCAGCGCCTACAGCAAGCCGAGTTTCTTGTGCAGAAGATGGCTGAGCAGGTAGTTCAACGATGACTACAATTGCATCCACATAAATACACAACGACACACACACAGAGATAGACAGACACACACATACACACACATGCACACACATGCACGCACAAACAACATCCATCTATCATCGTCACAATGCGAACGGTGTGGAATAATACACGCACGCAGCAGCAGCAGTAAAAACAACTATATCATTCATCAACGTTATTCTTCGCGAGATCACAAGAGTAGAGCGTTATCATCAACTCCATACTCTTCTTATTATTATTATTATTCGTTCGTCTCCCCTCCCTTCATACCAGATTGATAAGGTAGTGCTAGTCGAAGGAGGAGGAAGAGGAGGAGGACGTGAATTTCCAAGCAGTAGCAGCAGCACGGTTCTCCCGTCATCTGCATCTTCATCATCATCGTCGGCAACAGCGTCGTCCTCATTGTCAGCTGGGGGAGGGGGGGCAGCTGCGGCCTCCTCACTATCGATTTCAACGACGCCATTGCCTTTGGTCGTCGCTCCACGTGGTGAAAGCACATCATCATCACCGAACAAAGATCTATACAATGATACCGAGGCCTCCCGCCATCGTCACCACGATTATCTTCACCCTCCTCCTCCTCCTCCTCAGTACCCGTCGTCATCACGTCGCCAGCATCATCATTACCACCATACAGATCATCACCACCACTACTACTCTCCACCATCCACCACGACCGCTTCTCTGCCACCCCATTCAATGGACTCGGCGACACTGCCTTCTTCCTCCTCGTCACACTGGGGGGGGGGAGATAGTGATGGAGAAGTAGCAGCAGCAGCAGTAGCAGCAGTTACCCAAGAATGCCATGTCGGAGATGGCCGTCAAACTAACAATCGCAGCATGATGATGAGGAAGATGACTAGCACAAATAAGCGCAGATCGCACTCATCAACATCGTCCCCGCCGTCGCGTTTGTTGCCATCATCACCAACGTCATCGTCAGTATCATCATCAGCATCATCGTCATCATCATCGAAGAAACATGTGGCGGTTGGCACCGGCAAAGGAGGGGGGCATGGAATACGTAAGTCGTGTTCTCCCTTCCTCATTCTCTTCTTCTTTGCAAATTTGTGACCACTGAAGGCAAGAAGAGTCGTCTCTCTTCCTTCTCTAATATATAGTCTCAAATTCATTTTGTGGGGAGATGTATATGAAAGTGACTCCTAGCGTGCATCCTGAAATGTATGATTGTGACATTTGTGTGTGTGTGTGTGTGTGTTAATACTTAGTTGAGGCCTTGATTCGAGAGGCGCTGCGAGAAGCGAAGGTCGTAGCCATGATCATGAGCCAAACACTAACACACGGCGATATATTGATGACGGGTTATATTCTAAAAAGCGGGCGACTGTATTTGTTTGTTTCTGTGTGTGTGTGTGTGTGTGTGTGTGTGTGTGTATGTGTGTGTGTGAATAATCCACGCGATTACAGGAGGCACGCAAATTAAAACGTCTAACGTCTAGGAACCACAGAAAGCATGAGAATAGATTATTTAACTAACAGCTGCGTTGGCGTTGTGCATACGCGCGAGGAGATACAATAGAATTAGAGGAAGACAGGGGCGTTTTTATTTTTGAACGAACGAGAGCCCTGTTTTACTTAAATTTATAATAAACATTGCAAGTGTACCAAAGCCAGAATAAAGCCCCAGGTCTGTGCAAATGTGCATATCGGCACGTCTGCTGCGACGCAACCGCAATCATACTGGCGCCAGACGCAGCATAAGCGTACCCATATCCTAGCCGGATCTAGCAAACGTGCGTATGTGCTCGCACAGCAATCGCTGCAGTAATAAATCATGTTTACAGCCATGTTCGATTGCGCATCATCATCGAGATCATTGCAAGCGTGCGTACCAGCAAGGTATCCTCTAGATGCTAGCAGGGCCTACTAGCCTATATGTGATACATTTTCCAAACAACAATGCTATATGTGCACTTAGTTTTGACAGTTTATCGTCGTACGTAATGCCTGTGTATGTAGCGATTGTGATACGATGCGACTTGCGTTGTACCCGTCTAGCCGTGCTAGCGTGACACTTCTTGAGCATAGCTCGCACAGCTAGATAGGCTTAGCTCCAAATATGAGCAGCATATTGAGCATGCTAGCATGCAATTAAATGGCTATACCTAGACAGTCCGCATTTGTATGTTCATTGTGTAATGTGTATACATCTGCGCGTGGCTGTGCGTGATGTGCATGTGTGTGTGTGTGTAAGACGGAAGTAATAAATCAATTTAAATTTGTTCAATGGCAATGGTCATCTTCATGTAGGTGGCGGCTACAGCGCTAATGTTGAATCTGTTGGTCTCCGCGCGCGCGCGCGCGCGCGTGTGTGTGTGTGTGTGTGTATGCGTGTGTCTAAAGGCGTACGTACACACACACATGGTAGCTACAATGCACGTTAGCTCACCGCAATATTATTGATGATTGACTTCTTCATAACAGTTACAAAGTCTTGTTAAAGCGAACGAACTCATTCAGTCATTTAAAATACAGTCAATCTCAGCCAAACCGATAAAAAAAGTATACAATTTTTGTTCTACTGAAGCTTTGAAAGAAGTAGTTGCCCCTTTCTCACGTCATTATTCCAGTGAGACTCTTCCTCGTACATGGCGGCGCTTCCGCCGTCCTCCCCACAGAGATAGAGCGAGGCGAAATCTTGTAAAAGCACGTTGGCAACCTGCAACATATATCACAACATGCTGGAATAAGACCGCACAACACGTTCTCCTTGCGACAGCAAATCACTTTTGTGGCAAATTGTTTGCATGACTGGGCATGCACGTACTCGGTTGAAAAATCTCTGATCCGTTCTTGTATCGAACACGGCCGTTTCCCTCACTTGGCGCGAGGGCATCAGTGGCGTGACGTGCAAATCGCCCCCTGCACTGCCCAGAAGATTACGCACAGCTGCCGGTGATAACCCTACCGATTAAAATACTTTCAAATCGATGTCAACCGCTCGTAGAAGTACTTGATCGTGTACTTTTCACCCACCACGCAGACACATTGATGGAGAGGAAGAGAGAGAGAGAGAGAGAGAGAGAGAGAGAGAGATAAAGGGCGATGGGGAAAACTGGGAGGCTTTGCTGGCTTTGCAACCAGCATCATTTTTCGTTATTCTCACCACTACTTGCTCCCCCCACTGACCAACAACAGTAACTTCGCAACAACAACAAACAAATGCTACTAATACAACCGTGCCCCCAATTTCTTGGGCTAGGTACTACGATCGCTTTCGCATTTTTCTTGTCTATTCCTTCACCAGAGGCCTGCAACCCCCCCCCCCCCCCCACACACACCACATCACATCACATCAACGATGAGAATATGGTCCGCACAACACGCTCCTGCCTCCCCCTTTTCTTCCACCTCTCTCTCCCTCTCTCTCTCTGTCTCTCCCTCCTCCCCCCCTCATCGATAGCAGGCAGCAGATATTGAATATAAAAGGTCCTGTTTTCGCCGATCTCACACTCTCTCCTTCCTTCTATCTATCTATCTATCTATCACTCGTGCATGCGCTTGTTGCTCACCGGCGTGTCCTTTGGAGGAGTGGTGGTGGTGGTGGTGGTATAGCCCGTTTTCTCATCAAATGCTCTTTCTAGATTCGCGGCGGCGCTGGCGATTGCAGACAGCTCCTCCTGCACAATAGGCGACCATTTAAGACGCTCTTTCACACGTGCGAGTTCGGGTTCGTTGCGAGTCAATTCGAAGAGCACGCGTGTCACAGGCCTTGTGCTGCCGCCACTGCTGCTATGCGCCTTGGCGCTACTCCTTTTTTGCTTCTTCATCATCTTTTTCTTCTTTTTCTTTTCCGATTTCTTCGTCGCTGTGCTCGTCGATGCATCCGGAGTAGCGGTTCGGCCTCCCCACCCAAAGAAGCTGCCGCTGATAGTAGAGTTGTTGCTGCTGCTGCTGCTGCTGCCTCCATTTTCTTGAGTCTTGCCATCGGTGTGATGATCATCATCATTGCCATCATCATCGCTACTCTCGTCGTCGTCGTCGTCATCATCGTCATCATCGAGCAATACCTTATCCCTGACGCATAGCAGCAAGTGCAGGAAGTGGCTAGATTGGTACAACGTCTGCAGAAGGGGTGGGGCGGAGTCTCCGCTCGTCGCTACTCCCGTTTTCGCCTTCTGGTTACTGCTTTTACTGCTGCTACTACTACTACTACTACTACTACTATTACTACTACTGCTGCTACTACTATTCCGAGCTAGTGCAGGTACATTTCCTAAGGCGACAATCATATCAATCAGCAGGCATCCAAGGTCGGCGTAAATGTTGGCCATTGCGTGCCGCGCCTCCGGCTCAACACGCGCGTGGAGCTGATACGTGAAATGGCGGTAGAGAACATCCAGAAGCACGACCAGCGTGTTGGCCACGTTGTCGCTCAGTCGCGCCAGCTGCGGTATTTGCCTCCGGAAGAACCCCATCACTGACGAAAACAGCTCGCAGATTAATGGAGGCGGTGAGGGCGCTTTCGTTGTCGGTGCTACTGCTCTACTGGTGTTCCTGGCCGAAGTGATGAGAGCACTATTCTCCTGATGTGTGCTGGCGAAGACTCTTACCCACTTTCCTGCTCTAGATGCAGCAGTTTTGATCTCGTAGTCGCTTGCTGCACCGCCCAGGACCTCCTGAGGCGGCGCCAAGAAATGTTTACACGACGACGCGTACGGGGTAAAAAGTCATTCGTGAGGATGGCAAATATTTTGTGAATATCGAATATAAGTAGATACACTCACACACACACACACATATATGTGTATATATATATATATATATATATATATATATAGATCCATCTTTTGTATATGTGTGTTTGCAGTAGAACCCCAGCGGCGGCATTTCGTTTGAAGGTGAGCAGGTCCGCACATCGTAGGGATTTGTCAGGCTTCATGGAGAATAGCACCACGTTTGACGGTGTGTCTTGTGACATCTGGTGCGCAACAGCTAGACAGAGCTAGGAAGAAGAAGGAGAGGAAGAAGAAGAAAATGAAGGAAATGCAGTAGCAATGAGTGTGAGTGTGAGTGTGTGTGTGTGTGTGTGTATGTGTGAAAGACAGGGCGAGAGAGATAGAGAGAGATTATTCATGAGAATTGTCCATACTAACAAGAATAAATTGGCGAGAGCTAAGAAACCATCCTCCACTCCCTCTTCATATCATCATCCTTCCCCTTTCTCTTCTCTCTTCTCTTCTCCTGTCAAAACGTGCCATCACCTTCATAGATAAGAGGGCCCGTGGGCGGAGAGGCTGCTGCATAATCACGGAGCAAAGGGAGAGATATTGCTCGACGATCGTTGCGGGACACGTGGGAGCTACAGCTGGGGGCGCAGGGGGGGGGGTGGGGAGAGACGACGACGACGATGATGATGATGATGATTCTTGACGCTTTTCCTTCTTCTCTCTATCATTCTTCTTTTTCTTCTTCCTTTTCTTGGTTGGGGGCAGTCTAGCGATCTTGGCCACTCGAATGAGGTACTTCTTGTTGTCGCGCACCATTACGTGCAGCAGGAAGAGAGACAGGTCCACGACGCTTTGCCTCGCCCTGCGAAAGCACTTCTCAGTGCTCATCCTGCCGTCGGCGTTCAGCTGCCGATGATTAGTGTTCTCCCTTGTGCTGCTCCTGCTCGAAATGGAGGAGACTCTTTCCCCACCCGCGATGATCTTCTTCCTCCTCGCCGATTGCATCTTTCTTGTGTGGGTAGGCACAGGATCCGATTCCATCAGCGTGCCCAGCAACCCTATTATATATGTGTATACACATACTCACATGTATGGATGAAATAATGAATTCAAAAAGCTTCAGTTAAAGGGGAAAATGCGACGACCGTGAACAGAATGAGGTGCTGCAACAACATCAAAGCAGCTCTCCATGGCAAACACTACTCCACGAACACGTGATTGTTCCGTAGTTCTGATCCCCCCCCACCCCCTACTACTGCTGCGGTGCTGTTACTACCGGCAATAGCACTTAATCCAGACGAGAAAGACGACCCAAATGGAGAGGGGGACACCACGTGGCGTGATCGGCTGAATCTGTGGTATGTGGAGGTAGTCGCTTCGTGAGATTACGAAGAAAAACGCTATACAACTTTCCGCATGCTTCCTAATCTGCTCATTCATCATCATCATCATCAGCAGCAGCAGCAATGTCACCACTGCCATCATTGCAACGTACGTTGATATGGGCTGCTGCTGCTGCTGCTGCTGCTGGGTAACTAAATGGTTCTGGTTCTTAGCTGAAAGAACAAAACCACAACAATACCAACAAGAGAAAAATGAGATGGAGGAGGAAGGGGGGGGGGGGGGGGGGCCTGCAATCAACAAGAGGGAGAAGAAAAAGAAAAAGAAGAAGAAGGCAAAGTAATGATGTCCAGCACTTTAGCAGGGGGGTGGATGAATGTGTGCTGCTGCTGCTGCTGCTATTCTCACAGTAGTCAATGCTGCTACTGACTACTACTACCCTTCTTCTCTTCAAGCGTTGTTGTCGATGATTTCGAGTGCTTATCGGCATCTTCTCCCTTAGGTGGAAGGAGGGATTCTTTGCTCGTAGTGTCATCGCTGTGATGAGTCCCTCCCCCCCCCCCCTCACTCGCTCCCTTCTTCTTTTCTTCCTCCTCCTTCTTCTTCCTGCTCTTCTCGGCAGAAGAAGAAGCAGCAGTAGCAGCTGTTGCCGCCTCAATGGCAGCTAGGGAGGGCTCGGGTAGATCGGCAAAAAGGTGTTGGACTAGTCGCAGAACCGATGACAGGCACGCATTGAATGACCCAAGCTGGCTCGAAGAGAGCCGTTTCGATATCACCTGATCAGGTAATAAGCGGATGGTGATGATGATGATGATGATGATGATGATGATGTGTGGGGGTAGGAGCATTGACGCTTAATAAGGAGAACAGAGCTCACACACATAGGTCCATGCACCCCCTCCCCACAAGATAGTACACCTCTAAGCCGGAATTATGAGCCTCGAATCGCTTGAAATGTATCATTGGGACCAAGATCACCTGATGGTGCATGCATATATCACACAATGCGCACGATATATACAGGATATAAAACACACACACACACACACACACACACACACACAGCGAGAACCAATTTTCTTCCATCGAGTGTTGTATGACTACTCGTTCTGCTACTGACACACCGAAGAAAGGAGAAGGAGCAATGTCGCAGCAGATATTAAAATCCACCACCACCACCACCACCCACAACTCGTATATGATGACTAATACCAGAATCTTAACTCGAGCCGATATTGGGAGGACATTCATCTTTTTCTCCGTCGTAAGCAATGCCATAAGGACGTTAAAAACCTGATTGATAGTAGTAGACAAACAACACGGAGGAGGAAGTGTTTTTATGAATACGGGGCGGAGAGTAGCAGCAGCAGCCGCAGCCGCGGCAGTAGGTTCAAGCAACTTGACAATATCAGCATGCAAGCAGGTATTGACTACTACTGCTGCTACTACTACTACTGCTACCTTCTCGGTGTATAGAAGCTCGAGGAGTGGATTTTGGTGAAGGTTGATGGATGCACTAGCAATGGCGATTATGACTTTGAGCGCCGCGTCGAGAGAATCGTGCGGAATTTCCGGGTCTTTCAGCGCGCTGCACACGGTCTGCAGCACTCCACGCACATAGTTGGCACCACGTCCACGCCATAGTATAAGCTCTAGGGCATCGAGAGGTCGTGCCTGTGTGACATGAGTAATATATATATATATATATATATATATATATATATATATATGTTCATAACATCTGATGAGAGTAATCGATGATATTGTCATATTTTGTCCTTTCTCAGCTAGTACTAAACACGAAGGGAATGCACAGTGAGCACTCAGAAATCTCTTCCCGAAGAAACCCAGTGTTATACGCAAAGATCGCATGATCGATTACGATGTGTTACTAGTAGCTTTTCACTCACCCGTGGCACGGCATGATGTAGCACCGCATAGAGAATTGTGTGGAGAGTCGAGAAAGCGTTCCTTTGCACCGCCCGATTCGACGAATCTGCCGCGCGCAACGAACACGTCAGCAATAATTCTCGGACAATACCCTCTCCTCGTCGTGTTTCCTGGGGAAGAGGGGGGGGGGAGGAAGAGTAAAGGAATGATTTTCAAGGTTATTGTCATTATCAATATCTAGATATCATCAATAATACCAATCGTGATTACCTTGTGCGAGCGAATCAGCTTCTGCAGAGTAGCTTCGTGTGCAGGCTTTAGCTTCAGTACTAAGAAATCATAGCCCAGGTCTTCAATGGCCTTCGCTAGAGGGGACCTGGCGCTGTTGCCATCCCCCCTCATCTGCGTGAACACAGAGCAAAAGTTACGACATTCCGCGGATTCAAAATACGGGCTGTATATATCAACACCCCTCCCCATCCCTACATATCTCATCGTTCATATTCGATGAGTTTTGTACGCAAATCGCAGGAGCCTATCACCCCTCCTGACCTTCGTGTCGTCGCCGTCGTCGTCATGGGCGCTGCCGGTGAAGAGCTCGACGTAAAACTTGCAAATTCGCGGCATCATACGGATTCCATTGGAAGAAGTGATGAGGCAACTTGGATCGGGCGCAATTGCGCTCCCGGTACCTAAGTCCAAACAGCGAAGTGAGGAGAAAGGAAGATCTAAAATTACAGCCCATGACGCGGCAGCACAGCACGTTGAAATCGTAGCTTGTGCGTCATCAACGCAACATGGTAACACCCCTGCGTGGGGAGCAGTACGGAGAGTGAACTGGATCCAACTCCATCAAAATACACGCCCCCCCCCTCCACCGCAGCGCACACAATACACAAGTTTCTTGCCCGCTGCAGACCTTGGCGATGCGCCATTACTGCTCTCAGCTTCTGGAATCTGCACCGCTTGTTCCCCGAAACACAGGCGTTTTCATACCAAAAACAACGATAATTTGCCGTATTTGCTACGAAATTGCAACAAGCAACGGTTGTTTGTGTCTTCTTATTCGCTCCAAATCCTCCATCCTTCCTTGGAAGGACCTCAGATATATGGATATTCTTCGGATGAGTAAATGACTGAATGGAGGGGGGTGTTCTTGTAGATGTTCTCGTGATAAATCAAAATTGGAAGAACATATTTTAGATATTACTGGTATTATTTTTGGTCTATATTTTCTGTCTGAAAATAGCCTTTCGGAAGACGTCATCGTCTCCTCCGCCCCCTCCTCATCCGAAGCACTACTTGCCCGCTGGCAGCCGGGGAAAGAGCCTGAGGAGAAAGAGAAACAAACTGTGAGAAGACAAACGGGACATAAGGGCCATCATAAGAATGGGGCAGATCCCTCAACGCCCTGCCCCCTCTTCATCCGCCTCGGCTGGAGAAGTCCACAAGGTCGGAAGTTGACCTTCATTTCGGGATCTCGTTTCCGTGTGTATCTCGCATATTCACGATTGTGTAAAGTGAAGAGTCGCATTTACCGACGCGCTTCGAACGAAAAGAAGACCCTTAATCGTCTTCCCACTGATACTTCCTCCTCCCCCCTCCCCTCCCCCCTCCTTTACCCTACCCTTCCTTCTTTTTGATATGGTAACGCAAGTAGGGCCTACACAATGACACTGGTCTCTATCATTGCTTCCTAAATGTCGTAATTCAATCGCTTTGGCACCTTCGGTATGATATAATTCATGTGCATCCATTATTCTCTTCGTATTATCCTTCCCCTTCCTCGTCCTCCTCCTCCTCTCCTCCTCCTCCTCCTCCTCGCCTCTTCTCTTCATCATTATTTGCAGCACCCAGAAGCTTGAATTTTTATATGCTTCGCATCGTCGCATGGCCATCCTATCTTTCTTTCTTCATTTGATATTTCCTGATCTCCTTCCTCCTCCCCCCCCCCCCCCTCCTCCTCCTCCTCCTCCTTCGAACTTCGTAGAAGCTTTCGCGAGAGATTCCTCTCTCTGGACTACACGCACTCTTGCCTCAGGTAATGTTGCGCAAATTCGAATATGCTGTTCGTATTTCAAGGTTTTTCTCAAACAGCACAGAAAAGAACGGCGCCACGTCCTGGGCTTTTTGTGACACTAGTGTGGCCTTTTACGTGAAACGAAGCGACAGCACGGCACTAATTATTATTATTATTATTTTTATTATAATTAACCTTCAGGAAACCATGTGCCTTCTGTGCCCTCCGAACCATTTTCACAATGTATAAGGTGGGGAGATGGTGGTGTAGTAGTTGGTGAGTGTGTGAGATCGATCATGGGTATAGAAAGAAGAGATTGCTCAATCGCATAGCGTCTTGCATCAGATATTATATATGTATATATTATTGAGAATACATATATATATATATATATATATATATATATATGTGTGTGTGTGTGTGTGTACTTATAAATGCGCACGAGTGTGTGGTATTCACACACATACACACAGTCGTCTACACCTTCATACAGTGCCTATACGATGCTGCTACTGCGTTGAAGGTGCTCCTCACCAAGTAGTCTTGATTATAAATTAGTTTGGTGAGGGAGCCGTAATTCCTCCTGAGACTCTTCGAAGCGCTTTGAGCGAGATTTATAAGTCCGATCTCAGGTAGTAGTAGTAGTAGTAGTAGTAGTAGTAGTAGTCGGCCCTCGCCGTGCATTTTCTCATACTGCTAGCAAAATCGTCATCATGATAATGATGAAATGACGATAATAACCGCGAACCAACGTTTGATTTGGAAGCAATGCCGTGAAGACAACGATGATTGTTAACGATCATCAAAGCAGCAACACTGTCATTCCGAAGACCAATGAAAAATGGGGAGAATTCTGTGGTGTATTCTAAACAGCATGCATACTAGCGATATCGTGTCGTAGGCAAGAAATGATCACTAGATGGTTTCATCTTCGTCCTCTTCCCCCTCCATTTCCACTTTTCCTTCATCTTCGCCTCTTTCAGATTTCAGTTGCAACAAATGGCAGATGCCTCCGAGTGCTTAGACGAAATACTCAAGTAATTGTCGACCTGT
Source organism: Bigelowiella natans CCMP2755 (assembly GCA_000320545.1). Lineage (NCBI taxonomy): Eukaryota > Cercozoa > Chlorarachniophyceae > Bigelowiella > Bigelowiella natans. Next base: position 20,526 of record ADNK01000053.1, on the reverse strand, counting down.
GAAATCGGAGTGCGGGGGGGGGGGGGCAAGAGAGAAGGAGAAGATGCGAGCGTTTCCTGCAAAGATCATCGTACTGGTAGAGGAAGGAGAGACAGCACAGATATTTTACATTAATATTATATATATATATATATATATATATATATTATACACAGGTTGATGCACTGTGATCACAGCGGCATAATAGATGTCGCAAAGTACGACGAGATCGCTTGCACGCCGCCCTGCATATCGCACGTAAGGAGGAGGAGACAGCACCACCAAACCACACAAACATCACCGAGCATCGACTGAAGTCGTTAGTAGTAGCTAGCAGCGCACGGAATAGAGAGAAAATACTGCGCGTCGATGATGCTCTCCTTAGCAGAAATCATCATAGGTGTTCTTATCCCCAGAAAATGTGTAGTTTGTCATGACTGCCGATGTTCGTGCTGAATGTAGATGATTAAGCATGGTGAAGATTTTGCATGAGCATACGATAAGATCGCTTCGGTGTGTGAGGTTGGATTGACTCTCTCGGTGGTGGTTGTGCTTTGTCACCGTGTGCAGGCAACCTTTGGAGCTCAGATGATGGATCAGAAGGTAGTAGTCAGTTGCTTACTTCTAGGGATGATTTGCCTGTGTGTGTGTGTGTGTGTGTGTGTGTGTGTGTGTGTAGGTGAGAAAGACAAAGAGAGAGAGAGAGAGAGAGAGAGAGAGAGAGAGCTGAGTCTACATCACATATAATATTTCTGATAATTCATGTACATCTACGATATATATGTTCCAAGAAACCACTTTCTGTTGTTTGTTCTTGGGGTCATCAGGTATGCAGAGCATGCGGGGCTACGTCCGATCCCGTCATTGACAACTCATTTATCTTCAATATATACGCTTCCTCCCTCTACTCCAAAGGTGGGCGTGTTGAGCATGAGGATGATGGTGATGATGATGGTGATGATGATGATGATTTGCAGCAGAGTCGCCTGAGAAGTAAACAAAATATTAACAGAAATGCTTTAGGTCTAGGTACTTGGGATGGATGGATGATGATGATGATGATGATGATGATGATAGCAATAAATTGATATAAATCTCTCTCTCTCTCTCTCTCTCTCTCCCTCTCTCTCTCTCTCTCTCCATGTGTGTGTGTGTGTGTGTGTGTGTGTGTCCTATTCTATGTCTCTGCGGCAAAAAAAGGGAGATTCAAGTCATTTTACGACTGCATACGGTGAGAGAGAGGATGGGGAGGACTAGCGTGGCGCGCAACAGAAACGATGACCATGATGATGATGATGATGATGATGATGATGATGACGTACGAAATAATATATAGGGGGAACGACGTAGTACTATTTGTTCCTAAAAATAGGTACTTTTGGTAACTTCGTTTGTATGATACATGATTTTTATATTGTCATCTCCATTACTTCATTCAGCATTTTCTCACCATGATCAATTTTGTCATCATCATCATCATCATCATCATCATCATCATCACGAAAGCAAATATACAATCAGATCCGAGTGGAGGGCGCGCAGCTACTCCTGCCCCGGCAACGACGTAGATGACAGCAGCCACGATAGAAAGATTCATAACGATAACAACGGCGCGAAGGGCGACGTCAAAGTGAACGACGATATAATACGAAGACCGGAGGGCCATATTTGCAGCCACAACAATAATATCAATAGCAAACAAGATCTTAACAACGACAAGAATGAGAATAGTAATAATGATAAGAGCGATTCACAGCAGCAGCATCGGAACAAGAGAGGAATGCTGCACGTTCGACTTCGACTCGATGCTTCTTCATCTTCTTCAGCATCACCTCCCCTACCACCGCCCCCCCCCCCACCACCTGCGCAGAGGCCATCATTGTCATCGTGCAAAGGAAGGGCATTCATTCGAAGATGGTGCCTTGGTTTTCCAGGTCATCATATGATATTAATAGTAGTAGCCAAGAGGCGTAACGTTGATGTGATGATTGCGTGTGTGTGTGTGTTTGCGTGTTTATGTGATTGTGTGTCTCCATAAGATACGTTTGCTCTCAACGTCACGTGGCCTTCACAGCCGTCAAAACAGGTTGCACATTCATGGATTCATTCTAATATGATTTGATATGATATACTCGGAATTATGCTACTCACCATTACCACGTTGCTGCACCATCATTTCATCTCTATTCAAGAACGTCCTCGCTCATCATTATCATAAAAGTCCTTCTTCCTTTTCTTCTTCTTCTTCTTGTTTTTCGTCATCATCATCATCATCATCTTCTTCTTCTCGATTGTGACCGACCATGCCTGCTTGACTCTTATTACGCAGCAAATCGAGCGTATGCTACAAGCACTGCCAGGAAAAATAGACCTTCAAAAGTGACGAGAGAGGGAGAGGGGGGGGGGGGGAGGAGGAAAAAGAAGAAAAAAAGAAAGTCCTCATCTGAGTCCTCCATCATTATACAGCATTGATTCCGTTCTTCTTAATTTGTAAATGCCATCGTTGCGGAGTAGATTATCGCCCTTCTTTTTGCGATATTATTACACATCTATTTCACGAAAACCAAGAGTGCATATTTGTAATTTACACGTTGTACTTACTAACTTGTAAAGGCTGGTGTCGTTCCCCACTCACCTTGAGGGCAACACGCAAGGGCCGTTCGCTTCAGCTGGTGAGGAATCTTCTCGTAAATAGCAGAGAATGGGTCGGGGGGGGGGGGGGGCGAAGGTATTTGTAGTATTAAGCGTGGCAAAGACACAGCAGTAGCTGCAAAACTCCACTCTGCAAAGAGGGTGTGAATAATACGGCATCTGATGATGATGGTGGTGATGATGGGGATTACTGTGGTCCTCACCGACCAAAAGAAATAGGGCAAGCGGGGTTGCTTCCTTCCAACATATGCATGTTGCTTATGATGGCGCTAATCTATCGAGAAAACTAGTAAAAATCTATCTCCATCGCTTCATAGCATAGCAAGATGATGCCTCGTGGGGAATGCAAACCACAAGATTCGAAGCCAAGCTGCAGTGTGTCGTTATTCTTATCTGCAATGCTCCCTCCATCCCCCACCCCTTCTTCCTTTGCCCACACCCCCCTCCGTAGAAAGGAATGATTCTTTACTACGGCAAGCACTATTTCGCCACATTTCTAAGCCAGAGGTAGGTAGTAGCGAGGAAGTTTTGATCGTCGTCATCAACATCGATATCATCGTTATGATTACGACGATGACGCCAACATCGTAACGTTCAGCACTACCCCTCATATGATCATCTCGTTATCTTCCTGATCTATTTTTATGGCCCTCCCCCTTTACTTCTCCTCCTTCTGCTGCTGCTGCTGCCAATCGGTCATTCTCTCAATAACAACAACAACTACTACTACTACTGCTACTACTACAACTACAATGGTAGTAAGCATTGGTTGCTGCTGAACGACAAGAAGGTCACTGATCTCGGAAAGTGGTCAGTAATAATAACAATGTAGACAACACTTTTTTAGGAGGCATGCACAAGCACTCTCCTCCTCCTCCTCTTCCTTTCTTAACCCTAATGAAACAAGTCGGGAGGGGAACGTGATGATGATAAAATGTGTGATACTAGCGAGTGATTGTATCTGGGGTCTTCTTCCTATCTGTTTCCCTGTTCGTATACTCATTTCTGCGCCCATATATTGCTTCTTCTTCATCTCTTTACCTTCTTCTATTCCCCCCCCCCCCCCCTCTCTCTCTCTCTCTCTGTGTGTGTGTGTGTGTGTGTGTGTGTATCATTTAGGAAAGATCTTGCTAACCGAGCTGTCAGAGGTGTGTGTGTGTGTGTGTGGACATGGATGCATCCATATATGATGATAATTTCGATCAATTATGTGGTTATGATCGGTACGCTCGCTTGCAGTATTTGCCATCATCGTTTCTTTGCTTTTCTGCTGCTGCCGCCCTCATACCTGCAATGGTGGCTAACACTGCTGTGTTTGCGCTGCGTTTGTTGTCAGGGAAGTGGCAGCCGACAGTCTTGTTCTATGAGGTAAGAGGTGGTAGTGATAGCACCCTCTCTCTCTCTCTCTCTCTTCTTTCTTTGTGTCTCTCAATAACACCACATAGTATCTTCATGATTATTTCGCAATATCGTTATTAATCGAATCGTCGTTATCACAACAACATCATCATCGTCATAGTAGTAGTAGTAGTAGTAGTAGTAGTAGTCGTCATTATCATCATCAATATCATCACCATCCTCGTCGCCATCATCTCGTCATCGTCGTAGTCGTGTTCCAAAGCAAATCTGTGGTGCGCAGAAGCTCATCATCACCATCATTCCAATCATCGTTAGAGCGAGACTGTAACGACGAGGTCTTCGTACAAGCTAGCCCGCACGATGATGCCGAATATGAGAAATCAAAGACGCAGTATCCCTCCCCCCCCCACTTCTGCACCTCCCATAATACCAGCAGACGCGAACAGGGGCAAACAACCCATCGTCACTACCGTCACTGATGTCAGGGTCTTAGTCGGAGGAAATGCGAGTAGGGAAGAGGGGGCAGTGATGGTGAAAGTCTTGAAGGAAGGGGAAGGGGAGCAACAACAAGAATCCCGTGATAACACCGATGCGAAGGCAACAATCATCAGCAGAACAGCCATAGTAGCAGCAACACCGATAGTAGCCGCAGAGGCGAAAAAGACGAGTGATATGATAAATCTCCCAGGTGGGACTCCTTCTCCTCCTCCTTCAGCCTGTTGTGACGATGACAAAGGCAGTTCTGTTCCAGCTTTCTAGCCCTGATGCTGTGATTAATAAGGACTACGCAGCAGGTGAAAAAGGAGCATGAAGTCCCACCGGTTGTGCAGAAACTGCCGCTGGTGGAAGTAGTGTGAGCCCCTATCCATCGATGGCGGCGAGCTGCTGGGTGAATTCTTGTCTGAAAATGTGCCGAGCGCTGTATGTAACATGAATCTGATACATAGCGTCAATCGTTGTCGAAGCAGGACGATTGCCAGCACTAGAGTACTGTCCTTGCTGTATAGCATGCAAGCTTCGGTCTCAGTTATGCCTAGGTTTAGTAGACAGCCATTGTAGATCCGGAAGAGAACGCGATATTGCCTTACATGCGCGTGTCTCAAACTCGTTCGTTCAAATTACATCATTAGTCTGATTACAGATAGCGGCCGATCACGTACCGCTGTCATAGCGCTGTAGTAGCAGCGCATCATTGGTTGAGTATAAGACACACGTGCTAGCCTTATTTGAGACGACTGCCACGCTAACACGCGATGACAAATGGCGTGTTAAACTTTGATGATCACCGGGTTTCGTACTATCTAGCATGGCATCGTAATGAGGAGCACTTTGAGTGGGGCAGTCAACAATGCTCTCAAGCTAGCAAGCTCTACAAATGGTGCCATACAGCAAATTTGATGCTGTGCGCTTGAATGCATTGTCTAGCTAGGTTGTATACGCCGTCTAGGTCGTGTTATTATTACTCACATGCCATCTCTATTAGATCTAGAAATGTGCATCGGAAGGTCAAAGGCGTCAATCTAGCACGCATGAGAAACCGGCCCACGCTAGCATAGCTAGCACGACCCGTAGAATCTACTACACAGAACAACGTTTTCGCACAGCAGCTTAAGTACAAGTGCCCCGTGACACATTGAAAGCAGCCATCATTGTGCAACATAGCTGCTGTCATATATCTAGACATCGTGTGTGCATGAATGCACATTGATAATCAGATGCTTTTGATAAGTTCTTCGTAGCTGAAATGATAAATGCTTCTAGGCCCGTACATCCAAGAGCGCGTCAATTTTGTCGCAGTTTGGGGTCTGCATCGCATGTGCATTCGCAAGTTGCTCTGTATATTCTCTGGAATCAACATCGGACGATAAACGTTCCGCCCGTGATATTGCCTTCTTTTTCTCTTTTCGTTCGCGAAAACACGCGTCGTTTGTCTGGCTGAAGTAGTCTTCATCCACCATGCTTTCGACTGTATACAGCGCTCTTGAGTCGTGGCCATATCTTTTGGCAGCAGGAAGGAGAAGCAGCAGCAATAAGAGATACAACACCACAATGAGGCACGAAGAAGACACGATCGGAGAATGATTTTTTTTTTGCAGATACAGATGAGAAAGCGCGCAGTGTGCATGCACAAAATAGCCTTTTCAGGCAGAAGTCCATACTGTAGTTGAAGATGCATTTATTTTTGTTCCAACCCCCACCTCCCAGACCCTTCTTCTCTCCTCTTACCTGCTATGAAATCTGTAACCGACGTAATATGGAGTGCCGGTCATCGTTGTGCGAGGGACCGGAAAGCTCTCGGACTTTGCCAAACTTATTATAGCGTACACACCACCACCACCACCACAAACACAACAACAATAAAACAACACGACCAAGAATACGATTATTTTGTGGTAATAATGCCCTTCTCCCACAATCCTCACCAGTAGTAGCAGCAGCATTATCATCAGGATTCTTATCATTATCACCATAATCATCACGATCATCATATTCATCATCCTCATTCACACACCTAAACGGTGTTTCGTCGGCGGAGGGTCCTGAGAGAGCCGAGAAGAGGAACAGCACTAGCAGGGGAAGAATCTGCAGTAGCTGGAGATACTGTGGAGGATAAAACAGGAGGAAACGATGAAAATGCAGAAGAAAACGAGATTATAGAAGAAGAAGAGGAAGAGGAAGAAGTAGTAGTAGAAGGAGATAAACAAAAAAAAAACAAACAGAAAAGGGAGAGAACCCAGCTGAAACAAATCTAACAAAGATATCCTTGTGCTTCTCCCCTTGCCTTCCAGCGCTTATAGAGTAGGATCGTTGTTATCACATCATCATCATCATCATCATCATCATCATCATCATCGTCATCACCACCATCACTCCCCACCACCACTAGAAATACTACTTGCGGTTGGACGCGGATATTCGCATCGCCATTTCCACCACGCCTTCCGTGTCGCTGATGATATGCCCGCCGTCCTGCAAACCAACATCGACAACAAAATGAGATTTTCTCTCTCACTGTTTGACTGTAATCTACACTAACACACACACACACACACACACACACACACAGCTTTAAATACAAATTAAATATGTCGTCTCATTGTACTACAACTTCCGGACGATCCACACTTCCAACCATATCATCATCATCTTCTTCATCATCTACAGCATCCTTCTCCTCCTCCTTCATGTGATACAATCATCATCTCCCAACTATTACTACTACTACTACTACTACTACTACTACTTCCACAGCCATTCATCACTACCACTACGCCGTGGCATGCGGCCCTCGAAGAACATGTGGAATAAGTCCTCTTCCGTGAACCCCCCCGTACGCGACCCGGTCTCCCGCCCCCCGCCCCCCATCTCCATATTCTGCCAAGAAGCAGCAGCAACAAGAAGAACAAAAGCAGCAGCACACAAGCATATAATGTAATGAAAGGAGTATGCACTTCATCATGCCTCTCTCTCTCTCTCCCTCCACGTTGTCAAGAGTACACGATCTGCACTTCCTACCACTCCTTGCTCTCCAAATCTATCGTACGTCCGCCGTTTTTGCGAGTCTGTGAGTACACCCTTAATGGTGTTCAACTAAATGGTGAGGGGGGGAGGGGGGGGAGGGGTTATATGCTTTAGGAAGCTGAAAATGCGTTTGAAGACATGTCGCAACCCTGTGAAGCACAAGGCCATTCAACCATCCCTCCCCCTTTCTTATATTATCACGATTCCACCTTTTTGAAGGCATCTTCAGCACCAGGATGGGGGTTCTTGTCCGGATGGCATTGCACAGCGAGCTAAATATGATCATCGAAACACTTGTGATGAGGAGCAGGAGGGTCCTTCAGATCACAGCCTGTTAGTTGCTTATATGTTTGCAGATCCGCCTAGATTATTGGGAGATTCTTCCCTTTTTTTGCACGCTCTATCTACCTTCCGAAACGCTTTGGTGATGGTCTCTGATGAAGCCGTACGCTCAATGCGCAGTAGCTTATAGTAGTCCTTTGTCGAGCGAACCGTACGTACAACCTTTTCCTGCTGCGGCGTGTATTTCCGCTGGGGAGGGGGTGGGGGGGGAGATATCAGTGTCGCATGAATGATGTATGAAAAAACATCAAATTGGGGAAATGATAATGCGCTTAGAGAAAACAATAGCAGTAGCAGGGTAGACACGATTCTACTATCACTGAAAAGCCCACACCTGATCGCCCTCAGGCGCCCTTTTCCTTTCTGTTCTAGGCCTCGGTTGCGACGGGGATGGCGATGCACGACTCGAGGGACGGGAGGAGCTGTTGCCCTGAAGAATGTGGTGTAGGAAAAGGGGAGGAATCGAGAACGGCATCAGGAATTATTCAATTTCGAATCAAAGTCATCTCGGGTCAAGGCGAGGGGAGATCTGGAGGAAAAAAGGTAACTCATCAACCTTTTCTTTCCGCGCAATAACAGCTAGCAAAGGTTCCACTTCGGCCAATGGATGGAAACGCTTCGATTTCTCAGCCATGCGCCGTGCAGATGCCAAATCTCCGTCACGGAGGTAGGCCTGCGCCCTCGATATGCACTTGCGCGCGTTTTGTCTCGCCTCTTCTCCCAACATCCGACCAATATCCTCCCCCCCCCTATCGTCTCAATCGTAGTAGTTCGCACCTAGGTCCCTTCACTGTAGCTCTAAAAAACAAGAAAAAGACAAATTAGCAAGAAGGGAGGTATTGACGTAGCCATCATTCTTTGAAAAAAGTAGCAATTTGTGCGCAACCCTTCGGCCTTTATACACTATCCTCGCATTTTAATTTTTCTAGTAGATTCCTGGAGGTATCCAATCCCAATCTCATCATCGCAAGACGAATTGAGATTGGGTTCCCACATCCTTCAAAAATGAGTGTTGTGTCTTTCATGCAAAATATGATGCGCCCTGGAAAGAAGGAATGGTGTCTCGACGCTAGTATCCTATAATCGTAATTTAGTCCTCTATCTTTTGCAAGCATTCCTGATGCAGAAGCATATACAGACCTCACGAGCTGAAGAAGTATACACGCAGAGACGCCATTCGGAGACTCATTGAGTATTAGTAGCGAGCCCTACGACGTCGACGATACTGCCCGGGGACTTCGTTAAGTACTTAAAATACAGGATAATAATGCAAAACGACATGAATCCTCTGACATATATTTGTTTCTTAAAATACAAGGAGATATGGACATCCGACATCAATTTTGGCCAATTACCTTACTTTCTCGTGTCGGCGTACTCGTGCAGAGACAATGAATAGTCAGGTTATAGGAGTTATTTTAGGAATAATTTTTCTTGGTGATTTCACCAAAAACAGTTGGTCAATTGAGCGCCTCTTCGTTACCATTATCAGATTTCCACGCACAAAAAAAGGTCGAAAATGATTGTCGTAGATTCATCTTGTAGGTAATATTGGTGATTTTATGCTGGGTTGAGCGCGCAAAAACTTCAGTTCCGCTTTGATGAAGAGAGAAGAAATGCAGAATAATTGTTCTAAAAATAGCCTCTACTTTATTCATGCGATCGTCAGATTGTTGCGCATTTGTGCCTGAAAATCAGCACTGCCCTCCAACCCACTCTTCATCATCACCCTTCACATTTATTGCACATGGTGGGTACACTAGGGCATATTCGCCGACAGAAATTGTTTTTTTGACATTTGCGCATGGGGTCTGCACTTCCGCCGGTGATTTCCTTTAGAAAGGTTGGGGGCTGCTATTTCCTCCAAGAGTCGCCTCCAGTGCCCGACAGATCAAAAAATTTTCCGTGACTCTGGGGTTGTGGAGATCTGTTTCTGAGACCTTATTTCTCCCGTATTCAGGGAAACAAGCAAGGAAAAAAGGGGGGCGCCGGGAGTGCTGCTCCCGGGGATCAAAAGGTTTGCTGCATGATACATTTCCCGGAAAGATTTCCGTAGTGATTTCTCCTGAGATACAGCTTCGTCCTTGCACAGAAAAACCCTGGTCTGACATACAGCTTCGTTCTTGCACAGAAAACTCCTGGTCTGACATCCGCGGAATTTCTAAGCTCCTCGGGCCCAACCTCCCCAAAGCCGCGCGAGGGCGAGGAAGAGTGGGAGAAATCCAACTCTTACATGATGGGCTACGAGCCCGCCAGGGATGTTCTGAACGAGAAGATGACGATTAAAGACTTTGAACTTATGAAGGTTGTCGGAAAAGGGAGCTTTGGAAAGGTAGTAGTCGTAGGAGACCAGGAGAAATCTTCTGTCAATCACAAATGGTGAAGGTGGTGGTGGTTGTGGAGTATGCTGCTGCCGCACCCGGGATTTGCTTTGCACGCTGTAAATTATGCGTACGCGCGCGCGCGCGCGCACACACACACTCACGCACACGCTTTTAACACATATATAAGCACACACCCATCCTCTTACGTGTCACATAGGTATATCAAGTGAAGCACATAGCATCGGGGGAGATCTACGCGCTGAAAAGCCTTAAGAAGCAGCATCTCCTCCGTCGCAAGCAAATTGCACACACACAGACAGAGCGCAAAGTCCTGCAGCAGATCGAAAGCCCCTTCATTGTGAACCTGCGATTTGCGTTCCAAGATAGGGACAGACTCTACATGGTGCTCGATTACTTCACCGGAGGTAGCATTAATTAATACAGCCCTTTAACACAAAAGAATAGGTTTTTTTTTGCATTTTTATCTTCTTATCCACATTGCATGTGCTCACTATCGCTTTATCCCACCGCTCCCCTATTGCATCATCAATTCACTATCCGCTTCTGTATCACCATGACCATTTAACCGTACTCGTTTTTCCTCTCAGGGGAGCTCTTCTACCATTTAAAAACGGGGGGCAGGTTCGGATATCAGCGAGCAAGATTTTACGCCGTCGAGATCTGCCTCGCACTGGAATGCCTGCACAATAACGATATTATTTACCGAGATCTGAAACCAGGTGATGGGGTGATAGATGAGATGTGATGAGATGGTGGTGGTACTCAGCAAGATGCGGCTAGTATATTACTACATCAGCGGTTGGATATGTAGCTGCTGCTGACAACGCAATATGAGGAAACTTTGTAGATTGTAGAATTACAATACTTCTTCAGTGCGAGCAGAGAGGAGTCAATCGTGAGCGTGTGTTCTATCCTTCTGCTCTTTGCCCTTGTACGTACTGATACGTGACACCCGTGCTTCATTAACCCGGCATCTATTCCGCTCTCCCTTCCCCCCTTTTCCCTGTTCGTCGTCGATTCGTCGCAGAGAACATTCTATTGGACGATGAGGGGCATATACGGTTGACTGATTTCGGATTGTCCAAGGATTGCATGATAGGCAACCAATCGACAAAGACCTTCTGCGGAACACCGGAGTATCTTGGTAAGAACAAGAACACGTCTTACGAGATGGAGGAGGAGGAGGAGGAGGAGGAGGAGGAGTGCTGCAGTCTCGTTGTCGAATGATGATGAAGATGATAATGATGATGGTGATGATGATGATGGTGATGGTGATGACGATGGATGCTAACAAAATCAACTATGGTGATTTGAACTGAGCTTATCATCTTCGAATATGCAACAGATTCATATATATACATATATATATATATATATATATATATATATATATATATATTATGTTGTGAGTTGCGTGCGTGTGTGTGTTTGTATTATCCACAGCTCCCGAGGTGATCGTAGGTAAGAGCTACACCAAGGCTGTTGATTGGTGGAGTTTCGGAACAGTAGTCTATGAAATGACTTGTGGGCTGGTATCTTCCTCATCAAGAAGAAGAAGAAGAAGAAGAAGAAGAAGAAAAAGAGCAAATGAATATACATATATACATCTCTCTCCCCCCTCGCTTTGTGCTCCCAATCGCACTTTCCTCCCCGTTATAACGAAGCCGGCGACCAAAACGCGCGCGCTCTCTCTCCCTCTCTCTCTCTCTCTTACACCACCCAGTGGGCATCAAAATCCATCATCATCATCATCATCATTCATTTGCGATTTTTTGCCACTTTTCATCATCCCACAGCCGCCCTTCTACCACAAGAATGTCAAGGCGATGTACGAACGAATCTTGAGTGCACCCCTAAGATTTCCACGTGGAATGCCATTAGAAGGCAAGGACTTCTTCACAAAGGTTGGTTGCTTGGCTTGTTTGTTGTGCGGAGGAGGAAGAAGGGGAGGGGGGGGGGGAGGGTAGCATTTCGCAGCGAGTTTTCTTATTTACATGTCTGGTCATTGTGTGTGCTCCTCCTAATCCTGAGTGATGATAACAACGATGACGACGACGATGATGATGATGATGATGATAGGGGTTTATCATGATGAATACACCAAAAATACTACTTTAGTCAACATGATTAAAGGACTTTCGTCTTAGTGCCCACAGTGTTGTGTTGTGAGGAAGCTTTCTTCACTATTCATCCGCCCATCTCTCTCTCTCTCTCTCTCTCTCTCTCTCTCTCACTACACACACACACACACACACACACACACACACACGCACACATAAATCTGGATTATGCAAATATCCGCGTTACCTACCCCCTTTCATTTTACGTCTGGTCCTTCGCTCAGATATTGGATCGAAATCCTAAGACTAGGCTCGGAAGTATGTGTTTATCATCTTGTCGCAGCCATCATCAATCATACTTGCTTGCCTGCTGCTCACCGTTTCCACCGCTTTAACAGCCAGATTTGCACGCGCGGCACGTTTATTTTAAGTGTGGGATGTGTGTATTTATTTGTGAGGATGATTATGATGATGATGATATATTGTCAGTGTACGATCATGGTGTGTTTATTTTGGGAAGTATCGCCATCATCTCACCGCCTCCCCCCCCACCCCCCCACACCAGCCAAGTACGGAGCGAGGGGCGTGAAGAAAAGCCCCTACTTCTCAGACGTTAACTGGAAGAAGGCGAGCCAGAAAGAAATTAACCCTCTTTTTGTGCCTAGGGGCAAGGAGGGCAAGATGGATGCGATTAACGTGGATCAGGAGTTTCTCAACGAGATGCCCTCCGAAACACCAATGGAGGGCAGTAATCTTGCAACGTCTGCAGCAGCGGAAGCTTTCCCCAACTTCACATACACGGATGGGGACAATGCGTTGTCGTGATAGTCGATATGCCGCTTGCTGGCGCTTGCTCTCTCCGTCTCTCTCCGTGCCTAGACGTGTGCACTTATGCGATGCACGTTGTGCCGCAGCAACAGTGCTACGAAGAGTGCAATGATATAATATGTATTGCATCAGTAACACGATGATACAACAATCGGAACCAACATCACGATGAGATCTGCTGTATAGCTAGCATGTGATGTGTGAGATACGGATGTCACAAAAGAAAGATCACATTTTTTTTCAACAGTCATCCTAATTAATGTAGCTATGCAATGCGGCGGCTACAGCGCTAGCATTGCTAGATTGTGTTGATTTGTTATGGCGATTGCTGCGTGCGTTAGACACGCGCGCAAGCCCGTGTGTAGACATGGCATGTTAGGTGTACGCAAATATGAGACGAATGTAATGAAATGATATCATTACATGCTAGCATGTGTATATGTGCTTCAACAGACATTATACCTAATCTAGGAATGTTGTATCTGCGGTTTTGTCATTCACATGTTTGTGGTCCTGCTCATCACGCACTCGTCATTAATAGTATAGTTTAATGAGCTCATCAGACACAGCGGATGGAGTCAGAATGCCAAGATCCGTGAAAAGGAGTGTGATATACCTGCGTTTGTACGTAGCAATCAAGCATTTACTTAAAAAATCAGAAGCATATTTGGAACTCATTCGGACGGAATTATTTGATAGCATTTTTAGGCCTCACACAGCAGCAGCAGCAGCATTGAAACTGTTTTATTGTCGCACTGAATGTGTATTGATTGTGCTTACTTCGGTGGGGTGTAGTCCGAGGAGGGATTTAAAAAAGGCACTCCCTTCGGTGGCGATTTATTCTGAGATAGATCAATTTGAAAAGTGTTAAAATACTCGATCAGTCAACCATATAAACATAATGCGAGTGTGTGCTTGCCCCGTTTGGTCGACGTGCCGCACGTACTACGCACTGCTATTGATGTGGCGACAAACAATCGATCTACAAACACATCCCCTCCTCCCCTCATCATCTGCTGGATGCTAATGGCGGATGTTGTCGTGTGGTGTACGACGATGATGTGCGACGATGTTGCACAACGAAGGACCATGGCTGCCGGTGGCACCGCATTCTGAACCCGATCCTATTGAAGGAGGAAAAAGATCGTAACAGCAGCAGCAGCAGCAAGCAAGAAAACCGACAAATCAACTCCGATATTAAGCGAGAAAAGCATCTATTATTCGTTTATTTCCCGTATCTCTCAAATCCAGTACGTTCTTGGAATAATACAATTGCTCTATATATATACGTGCTGATTCCCTCTCTCACCAGTCTTCATGTCTCTGCCTTCGCACACACACACACACACACACACACACATATACATACGCACACAGAGAGAGAGGCTATCATCACTGCTACTTAGCACTACTACAACCGGAATGTCCTTCTGCGAGAGCGGAAATATCCTCGAGAACTTGTAGCTCTCAGCCGACACGTAGAAGGGTTTTCGCAGCAACGATGCCACCATTGCGATTTGATATGTACCAACTCTAAGGAGGAGGAGGAGGAGGAGGAGGAGGAGAAGACGATGTCAAAGAATAATGAGGAAAACAAACGAGGAAACCATTCGATGAAGAACTTCCAAACACGATTGAACGAAAGCCGTCGGTCTGAGCGCGCGGGTGTGTCTGTGTGTGTGTGTGTGTGTGTGTGTATGCGTGTGTGTTTTGCTTGTCGCTGCGTGATGAAGTAAGTATAAATAGCAAGCCTACTCGTTTATGATGCCTCCACTTTCTACCACGCCCTCGGCCCCAACAAGAACAAGATCAGCCTAACACCAATATCGTCATCATATCAGGTCAACATCATCACAGAGCTGTCAATCATCCCTGTCTTCGGTGACAACTTCTAGCCTTCTCGAGAGAATATCTCGACATCATATTTCCAGCGTTTGTTGTGTGAACAGTGTATTTATTGAATATGTATATATGTGCATACGGTGCCGAAGTTGCCCCCTGCCAACTATCTTTATAAAATGATGACGACGACTACTACTACTACTACTACTACTACTACAACTACTGCATTTTCCTTCGTTATTAATGTGACCCCACCCACCTTCTCCATCGTCGTTGCTACTGCAGAGTCGAGAATTAACGTACACTTTATCCCTAATCTCTTGAGCTCCTCCGCAGTCTGTCATAACATCGTCGTTACCGTCATCACCACCACCACCACCACCATCATCATCATCCTCACATCCATATCCAGAGAAGGAGAATAATTGGTAGAACTCTCTCTCTCTCTCTCTCTCACACACACACATACACACGCACGCACGCACACACACAAGCAGACGTGCATAATAATCTTCACTAAGTTCTTCTCCCTCCCCCCAACATACATACTTTGTATCCGCTGTAGTCTGAACGCCCCTCGGATATTATTACGAAAAACCTTTTCCCTGTGAGCGATTCAAACAGGATACAAACATAGACACACACGTACACACACACACACACACACACGCACACACACACACCACAACATCGTTAAGATATATATATATATATATATATATATATATGGAGGTAAAGATCAAAACATAAGAGATGGCATTGCATGTAAACATTTCAATAACATGTAAGTGCGTCGTGTCCATCCCCTCCCTCTCTCCACACATTACTCAAGAGTACGTGTTGGAAATAACAGCAGCAGCAGCAGCAGCACCTTTCTTATGAGCAAAGCTGAGAAGCCTAGTTACGACCCGAGACTTTCCATGCACCCTGTAGTTATCGAATATCACGATGATGATTATGATGACGACGACGAAAAAGAAGAAGAAGAAGAAAAAGAAAGAAGATGGAGTGATGATGAGTGTCATCGTCATCACCGCCATCAGTAATCAGTAGTTTGCTATATAATAAAAAGATCTCTGTTGATATTCATTGTTACTTACAAGATAGTAGCGCCATCCTTAATGAAGATAGCGCCGAACTTAGCTATCCTCCCGCGCGCGTCCATCGAGCTTGTTGCGAATTCCTATTGAGCAGAGCATGTGTCGTTGTATGATATCAGCATATGGGATGATTCTACCTCCCTCTCCCTCTCCCTCTCCCTCTCCCTCTCTCTCTCTCTCTCTCTCTCTCTCTCTCGTGTGTGCGTGTGAGCGGGTAAATTTGATTTGTTTTGCTACAAAGAGTTTCTCTAATTTCCCCCTTGCAATCAATCCCTCTGTTATGAAACACGGTCAAGCGTGCACATAGATTCTTCTTCTTCTTCTTCACCTTCATCACCATTATCATCAAAGAGTAACAACCTTTCCTCGCTTGATAAGCCTGGCTCTGCACGCGCTAAAGTCGGTTATGTCCAGCGAGGTTCGCGTGACGTATCTGCACCATCCACATTCTTAATCTTTTTTCACAAAAAAGGTAAACATGGAAGCTGTTTCGGCTGCTGCTGCTGCTATTGGCGCTATTCTATCAGGAAGCAGCGTTTGCAACGACATTTCATTGAGGAGGCGTAAGTCGTGGGCAGTAACAACAATAGCTGGCACGACTACCTGCTGAACAGCTCGCATCCTGCAGCAAGAGAAATCGAGGATTTGTCCTACCAGGCATTTCAGAGAACGGCGGAAGAAAGATGTTAAAATAAGAGATGGAGTTGTCGATGAGTGGCATTGTTTTCCTCTAGCTAGCAAGGTAGTACTAGCGACGGTCATCATCATCATCAGCAGCAAATTGCTAGCTTATCTTATAATTACCGTTGCCTTGAGCCGCTCGACAGCGAATTTCAGGTCCATTTGGAGCTCCATCATCGTTTGTGCTAATGGTATATCACAGCGACAACGACGACGGCAACGACAATGTAAGAATTTATCCTATATTGTGAACAATAAATCCTGCTGCACCCTCTTACGCGTTCATACATTTACGTAATTTTCGCAACTTAGTTACAAGTAATACCTTTGCTTCGTTCGATGACATTTGTCAGAGCCTGTCGTAGTAGTCATGTCAGCAATGATAAAGTTACAGAAAATTACGACAACAACAACAACAACGATAATGTTAATCATACTCATGGTTTGGATGACGGTGGATGTGTGTCGCGTAAACCTTTATTGCTGCGACAGCAACGGCCGAATCAGGATTATCCTCCTTCCATAGCTTGAATTCGTTTGTTACTGTGCACACAAAAGAAGGATTCGCAAAACCACTGTGAGCAGCTGGCAATATGAATGATACGAGGAAAAACTCATCCCGCCCCCCGTTCATTTTCTAATGTGGGAAGATACCACAAATCGCACCCGTCGGAAATAAATACTCAATAGACAGGTGAGAAGGGGTGAAGTGGGGAAATGGATATGAGAATTTCCACCCTGTTTGGTGTCGAGGCTGGTAGCGCGACGCGATGGGGAGTCCATCGTCCTCTCTCCTCACGGGCGTCTTCCTATCAGACAGAGTATTGTAAAATAAGTCAACACAGCGATTCGAAATTGTGACATATTTGTTACGAAAATATCCTTAGAATTTCGCTAAGACATGCAACGGATTATGTATTTTGATAAAAAAGCCACACATTTTTAGTGCCGTTAATAATTTCTTAAGGATATTTATTTTGAAAATTTTGATTCTATCACGGCAATATTTTATAGGAGAGACAACCAAGAAGTATGTTGACGTCAGTTGCCTTCTCATCCGACTTTTATTGGAATAAATTATACCCGAAAAGTACCATATTTGGTTCCACATATGTGCAACGACGACCGTGACAGAACGCCAGCCTTTTGCCCGCACGATTTATTGTGAAGATATTCTAGGATATTCTAAGCGATAAAATCAGTCTATATTCCTATCCCTAGGATTTTATATATTTTAGTTGGTTTAGATGTTGTCGCAGGGAGGAAATGGGTTAGAAAACTACCTAGGCAGCACACACCGGAACGGGCAGGCATTCCTTTCGGGACGGTGGCCGATGGGAGAGACGATGCGGCCGTCCCCGTCTCTTCGAGCGTTGCTACTGTTGCTATTCTTCGTGTGCGCAACGCGAAGCTCTTTGCCCGCACTGTCTTGTGGAGAAGAGAATCAGTGTCCATTCTTGGCGACAGGGGCACTTAACAGCGATGATACAAACGCAACGTCAACAGCTCTTTCAAACCTCATTCAGCAGGTAGAGCATGCATGCTCATCCGTGTATTTCTTGGCGCGGTCATTCGGAGAGGGAAGGGGATGAGAGGGTGATAAAGGCGATATAAAAGCTACTATATTCACACGTCGACGCAAAATTTTCCCGTGAAACCTTATTCCTTTTACCAGCTGTCGGCTAGTTGTTCTGACGGGGGAGGAGGGGCAAGCGCCACTGTGCTGCCAAAACTTTTGAGAAGCCTTTTGGACCATATCCATGGCCTCCACCGGGAACATTTTCCATCCCGTGAAATTCTAACTTAATACAAGCGCAAAGACACACAGTCACGCACGATGAACCCAACATATGATACCACTGCCAGTTTGCACTATGAAAATCCTACCATCCCCATCCCGCCGATAAGACCCTACTCACTCTGTTCTTAATCATTAGGATTCTTTGATTTTGCTGAGGAGTCATATCGGTCGCTGCAGAAGGATGACCGAGTGGTTGCTCGAGAGAGGCGAGAGAGTGGGAGGGGGGGGTGGGGGGGGTGCATGCGTAATTCCTATGACGGGTATGTAACATCAGCGGAGAAAATGACGAATTGACTTGTCGCAGGAACGACAGGATGGCTACATTAACATGCTTGGACTAGTATTCACACTGTACAAGACGCGGATGGTAAGAGTTGCAATGGCAGGCAAGGGAGGCGGTTGTAGATTTAGTAGTCTTACTCAGCTGAACTGTGGCGAAGGGAGAATTCGAACCACCTCCTTGAGGAATCTGCTTAAAGTCTTCCGCCTGAGATTTTGCTCTTTCGAGTCCTGATGATGCAGCAGTATTTCCGTGCAGTAAGCATAATTTGGACTCACATGTCATCATACCTCCTAGACCTTCCTGAAGGCCCCAGAGAAGTACTGGCTGGAGTTAGCGAAGGAATGTCGTTCCCGCCTAAGGGCTACTACTGACGACCATACAATGACTCTCCAAGTCCTGCTGCTTGCTGATGAAACAATGGCGCAGATTACTCTTGGACGCGCGAAGGAGGTAGTAGCAATAAACCTTTCGACTGGCGATCGTTGCGATTATTATGCATGAGACGACACAAGAATATCGATGATATTTACCCCGGCAAGTATTTAAGTAAACGAGAATTCACGGGATTGTAAGTTCATGTTCGAAGGATATGTCTTCCTCCTTACCCTAGCCCTTTGCGACACTCTCTCTAACCTTCTTCCCTGCCCCGAATATTTTTGGCCCTCTTCTTAATTTGTACAGTCGGATGAGGCATCTGCAAGGCTGCTGGCAGATCTGGTGCTGATGATATAAAACTACAAATCAACGATTGAGTCGATCGATTTATTGATCAGTGGTGGAGGAGGGGGAGGAGGAGGGCGGGAATTAAATTAGTTGAATTGATAGAGGGGATTTGATTAGGATGGACTACTCACGCACAGCATTATCTTCACTTTTACCACCGTGTATTGAAAAGAATGAAAAAAATAAGGATTTTTCGTGGCAAATGTTGGCTGTGCGACGTGTCGTAAAACACATAGGAGGCACGATATGGGCAGACGGAAACAGTGGTGAAGCTCAAAGCCACGCAAGGTAGTAGTCTCGTTGTTGGGAGGATTAAGAGAAGGAGGAAGAAAGAGAGAAAGGGAAAGGGGGGGGGGGGGGGGTAGGGGAGAGTAATGTAAGAAATGGAAGGACAAGGAAAAAAAGAAACAAAACCATCATAAAGCGTCACTTCTCACTCATCAATCTCATAATGATGATGATTTTCAATGTGATCAATCATCAGCTTTCATGAAAGGTGACCGCTTAAGGGGCCTACAGCTTCTTGCAGGGTAGGAGCAGCATAGTCGTTATCCCCTGTCCTATTCTACCTCGCTTATCCATGAAGCTTTGCAGCATATTATTAGATTACTCTTGCATATTTTTTCGAGAATCAAATGGCCATCGTCATCATATCGTCGTGGTGTCGTCGTTATTTTTATCTTGTTGTCAAAATCAGTAATCTATCATCAACAGGTTGGTGCAGTCCGCTATGGACTTCAATATCTTCCTCAATTTGGTGTGTGGGGGGTGGGGGGCGTGGGGGAAAGAGAATGGTGATGATATTGACACCGAAGAAGAAAATGGATCCTGTGTTGCATATATATATTTATACATATATATATATATATATATATATATTATATTTATGTATTTGTCCTATTATTACGTCGTTCGTGCAGGTTGAGGCACAGCCTCTGGGTGAAGGTCCGGACTTCATGCTGCGGCCGTCGACACAAGTTGTTTAATGAGAATATGGCGCGTAGTAGCA
>ADNK01000055.1:17500-23855 GCA_000320545.1 Bigelowiella natans CCMP2755 | reverse complement strand
GTTTGTAGCACACAAAGCACACCTTTCGTCCATCCCCCCCCCCCCCCCTCCCTCGAGTGTGAAATCGTTTATTACACCCGAAACCCGAGCTTCTCCTGATAGTTTTATTTATCATTCCCAGCAGAAAAATATCATTTCGACACGGCAATCAATAGCTTTCTCCTGTGATGAAGAAGAAGGTATGTGTAATAGTGTTAGTTGTAGTAGATTTGGGCGTTTTCCCAGTCAAACTACAAGCCGAACTCCATTATCAACACAGCAATATAAGACAACCAACTTCTTCCTCCTTAAAATAAGGAATAATAGAATGTTTTGTAACAGGACACAACGACCCAATGCATCTTACCGTCAACGGCTATCTTCTGCTTCTTTCGGCTGATATTAGTAGCTTGCCACAGGTAGGTATTGGTTGCTTGACAAGATCATATTGACCATAGTAGGTAGGTAGGTATTAGTTGCTTCACAAGATGGTATTGACCATAGTAGGTTAGCAGCAGCAGCAGCAGCAGCAGTGGTAGCTACAGTTGTTATCTTTTGGTTAGGTTCTCGATGAAGAATTCCAAAACGCTGACGAGAATAGTGATGGAAAGATCTCGCAGCAGGCACTACTACTTACTACTACCACTAATGCTACTACTACTGCTGCTACCTCCTTTTATTCCAACACATCAGAAAAACGACATTTCTTTAAATAAGATTGTTTGCTTGATTGTTACGTACATGTTCTCTACATGATATGGCTATTATTACTCGTGATCTGATAAATATTAAGCGATGAAAACAAGACCCGGCTTGAGACTTCCTATCCCCCCTCTTTAATCTGATCGATTCCATTGCTGCAGGAAATTCAACCCGTACTGGCTGCGATCTACAGAAATTTCGGGTGTGTCTCGTAATATCTTTGAAAATGTAAATTATGATCCAATCCTCCGACTCCCTTCTTCGCCCCGGATTATAAACGATCATCAACACATACTAATAGTCGGATAAAATTGATGATGTCGGATTGGTGTTTTATCTCGAAATTCCGTGTATTATTATTATTATTATTATTATTATTATTATCGTAAATTTTCATCTATTGTGTGCGTCCACTTCCCACCACCTACAAAGAATCTTATCGTTACCTGGCATTTTGCTCTTTCTTTTCCTTTTGCTGCTGTTTCTGCTACCTCTTCTTCATTCACCCCCCCCCCACCACCACCACCTACCCTGTTCGTTAGCTATGCGCCGCTACGTGATGAGACATTGACCCTTGCTGTGCAAAGCTACATGGAGTTCATCCATACTGGTTATCATTATCACCCCCACCTTGCTCATGTTTCACCCTTCTCCCCTCCTCCTCCTCCTCCACCACCACCGCCTCATCCAGATAAGGTAGGGGGACAGGAGCTCTTGTTGCAGGAATGAATGCATTATTGTCGTGTTGGTTGTCCTTACTTGTTTCGTCTGTCTCTGCCTTCGGGTGGTGTGCGTGTGTGTGTGTGTGTGTGTGTGTGTGTGTGGTATTTGTGTGTGTTTCTACTACATATAG
This sequence comes from Bigelowiella natans CCMP2755, assembly GCA_000320545.1. NCBI lineage: Eukaryota > Cercozoa > Chlorarachniophyceae > Bigelowiella > Bigelowiella natans. Next base: position 22,321 of record ADNK01000055.1, on the reverse strand, counting down.
ACGAGGACGGTCAATACATCACCAAGAGCGGATTCTGTTTCCTCCTTAAGTTTATCCTTGCGAACAGCATCGCCCTCACCAAAGTACACTTTGATCATCGTTTGCGACATAATACATGCTTATATTTTTCACCCAGTAGTTGTCTCTATCTCTTCTTTCTCCTCCTCCTCCTCCTCCTCCTCCTCCTCCTTCGTTTGTACTCGTTCGAATCATAGCAGTCATCAATACATTATTTATTGTACTACTACTACTACTACTACTACTACTACTACAGATAACGGCACTGAACGACCCTGAATTTTACCCTGGAGATCAGTCGTTCTTTGAGGCAATGTGTCTTATCGCCCGTGCTGACGAGGAAGATGTTGAAGGTGACTCTGGTAGAGCAGAAGCTAACCACAGTCGCCATCATCCGCAGTTAGAGGCATCTCCCCCATCGTCACCGTATTCTTCCGTAAAACATGCGACGAATAAATCAATGGTGAGCACAGCAGCAAAGAGAAACAGCAGGACAGGCACATCAGCCTCCCCCTCGGATGGAAAGTCTATGGTGTCATCACCAAATGAAAAGCGGGGGGGGATGGGCGACACGACAACGACAACTATGACACCTGCTGGCTTCAGGGACATATGGAATGGGGTATGAGATATGAATGACCTAGATGCTAGTGCAAAGGAAGACGACTTGTTGACTTTGTAGTAATAAGAAATACAATATTCGGCCGGGTAGAGAAGCAAGCTCGGGAGAAAGTCATCATTAATGAAATCCCAACTACGACTACCATCTACATACAACATCTTTCTCTCTTCTCCTCCTCCTCTCCTCCTCCTTCTTGTGGTTCATTAGCTATATATTGATACTTGTAATTGTAAGCGATAAATCACCACCATAATCCTTGACTATTCTGCTTCCTAGATCGTCGATGGGGCATTTACCAAGTTTTCGGAACATACAATAACTCACCCGAGAGCGACACCACACAAGCATCCCTCCTCCTCCTCCTCCTCCGCCGCCGCCGCTCCCCAAGAACGCGGCAAGACTGACACAGCAACGACAACTTCCAGTAGTAGAAACAGAATTGCTGATGAGAAGGAAAGCGTACCCACTACTACTACTACTACTACTACTACTACTACTACAACGACGACGACGACGACGACGATGACAATACCATCGTCAACCTCCTCGCCCCTACCGCGTAGATTCAAGATAGAAAATGCTGCAAAATTGTACAGATTCCTGGCTGATATCTTGAGCATGCCTGAGATAGAGGTAGTACTAGTAGTAGTAGTTGCTCAGTAGCAGGGGACGGGAAGAACAAATAAAAAAATATATTTATATACATATACTAATGTAAATCAGTAACCGTTGTTGCGTCGTGTATTACTCGATGCGTTATGAAAAGCGACCTGCCATGTGTCGATTGATATGCGTTTGAAGAGACAAGAAGCCAATAAAAACAGCATGACGCAACTCCAGATCGATCAATGAGTGTGCTACAAGCTCCGAATCATCTGCTCATCTTCCGTACCTTTTATATACTTTCTGTGTGTGTGTGTGTGTGTTTGGTTATGTCTAAAATAAAGGAGAAGAAGTTATCACAAGATATTAACGACTTGGTGGAGAGCATGGATTTGGATGAGGAGGGTCTTTCGGGTGAAAATGATGAGACAAAGCTTGGAAGAGAACTTGCCCGTCGCAAGCTACAGCAGCACCACCACCACCACCAGCACTACCTCCACGGGAAGCCTGAATTCGACGCGCTATGTCGAAGAATCGTTGTTTATGGATTAACTATGCGAGTTTTTACAACTTAAGAAAAAGAAGGAGAAGGAGGAGAGGAGGGAGATAATGAGTGCAATGAAAATCAGAAAGATTCATATGTATTTGCTTGTACAAACATACACACATGTAAGCTTTAACATAGCGGACGAGAAATTGACAGATATTTAGTGCATCATCACACGCATATATAGTGCATCATCACTTACGAACATTTAGTGTAGCATCACACGCATATCGCTTCTCCTTTACGCAGCAGCTAGCAACAAGAGATGGCATGTACCTAGATTATTCATCAGCGCTATTACACAGCTAGACAGCAGAATCGAGATTACGATGGAATGGGTACATCTACTACCACTAGCTAGCTAGACCACAACTACTTCTGCTGCTACTACCTAGCTATCTAGCTACTACTACATGCTAGATTGCCAGTAAAATCAGAGTAGCAGGATAATAGGATAATAGTGAGCACTAGAGCACAGCTTGACATGTCCTTGCTAGCTTGATGCGATGACGACGAGCATCAATTTCTTAGCGTCCCACAAGCAATTACAACGTGGAGATAACAAGAGACAAAATCTAACCAGAAAGATGTTAACACTTCTAGCCTAGGCCTTTTTTCCTATAAAGCTACCAGTGGATGTGCGTGTTATTGCAGCCTGCAAACTACACGCAAGCTAGCAAGGCCGATTTATTCATATGTGATTTATAATACTAGCTTGATTCTCTAAATTACAACGCATGCATCAATGCGTATCGCTATTGCGGTACTGTGCACACATTCATCCGCTTTCAGACATATGTGATGAGGCGATTCAAACGAATAATACTGTGAGATGACATGTACATGCATGCTCTCAATAACAATAAAATATTTCCAATCCGTGGCAAATGTAGCATAGAATATCCCAATTTAACAATTCTAGGATCTGACTGGCTATTTGTTCTTGCATTTGAACGACGTAAATAATGAGAGTAGGAGGAACTTCTTGAGACGCACGGAAGAACACGTATTACTATATCAGTGAGTGATGAAGAATTTTAGTTTGCCTCTAATCTACGACGTTGAGAATCCACATGTTCATTGAGGAAAATTGTGATAGTAGTCTTGCTATGCATTATTTGAACAGTTGCCACAAGTGCGAGAAGCGAGTATTCCGCAACACGCACGCACAGGCACACACACACACACACACACACACACACACACACACATTGAAAATTTACATAATACCTATGGCCTACAGATGCATGTACGTGCATCTATGTGTAGAGAAATTAATAAAAAATTGATATGCGTTATAATATCATTTTCACAAGCTTAAGTCTTGTAGAGACATCTCGTAGTACTTCGATGCTAGTTTGTCCTTACCAGCCTTTTCAAGGGCTGACACCACCTTCAAGAACATTTTCTCTGTTGGCTTTTTCTTTGAAGCTCGAACGTCTTCTAACATCTGACATGATAATAATATATAAACATATATATATATATATATATATATATATATATATATATGTATTAGTTTGCTGCTAAGAATCACCACATCATCATCATCATCACCACCACCACCACCACCACCACCATCAGCCTCCTCACTCGATATACTTCATTAATAATACTCTCGGCGGGATGATATCTACACTGGCGATCCTACCTGGACGGCACGTTCCCATTGTGCGTTGACAGAAAGGCCACTGACCATTGTCTCGTACGTGTAGAAGTTGTCCTCTACCTTGAGCGCATTCATTTGCTGGACAACCCGCAGGGCCTGCTGCCAGTTGAACGACAAGAAGCTCGCCTCTAACGCCGCATTGTATGCGTGTGTGCGCCTCATGCGGTCACTGCGGAACTTTTCATTCGCCTCGAAATCCTGCAGAACATCTAGAGCACGACCGAGTTGCCCATACGCACCAAACATACGAATAGATTCTACCATGCAAATCGCATCCCTCTGTACTCGTCTGCGAGACATATCCTCCAGCAACACAACGCCATGCTGCCAGGTGTCCATTTCGCGCTTCCTCTTGGTCCCCTCCCTCGGTGCGCGGGCGATAGCACGGATCACGCTATTATAGGCAGCGGTGACGGGTTTGACGCCTGATTTATCTTGCTGCATCCTGTTAAGTAGATCCAAAGATGTCTCCCACATACCGTACCTAGACACAGCTGAGAGAATACTTACGTAGTTGTAAGCGTTCGGCCTCACCTTCATAGAGGGCATTGAGTCGTCGAAAAGCTGCAGCGCGATCTGCCACTTACCAGCACCGCCTAGGATCCCAGTGATAAGGTTATACGTTACGTGTGTTGGCTTCACAACACGTTCTTTTCTTCCTTTGTCCACCCACCCAGCTTCTGCTGCTGCTAGCATGTCGGAAAACACCCCAAGTGCAGCTTCCCACGCCATTCCGTTTCGCTTCTGGGCGCTGTATGCCTTAAGTACCGCATTGTAGATACCGGTAGTACGATAAGGAGCTTCCTCAAACAAGTTGATAGCCTGTGTGACCGCCCCAGTCCGCGTCAACAGTTGGATGCCTTGTGCGTACGTGTCCTCGTTCCATCGTAATCCTTTCTCCTCGAATTCCTCCAACAGTGCCTCAGCGATCTTGAGTCCTTCGGCTTTGCCATGGCGCATACAGGCTTCGATTACCTGGTTGTAAACTGCCTCATCAGGAAGGACTCCTCCTGCGGCGGCGTTGGGATCATCACGCTCATCCATCTCGCGAAGTATTTGAACACAGTTTTTCCAGTCGCCAGTCTTCGCAAACACATTCAGGGCCCCTCGGTATACTGAGATGTCCTTTAGTACGTTTCGAACCTCAAGGTCCTTCAGGAGCGCCTCTGCCTGCTTTGCGTCACATGCATTTTCGCATGCCCCGAGAATAGTTACGTATGTACCGGCGTTGGGTTCCGTCTCGTCGGCGATCATCTTCTCCAGCAGCGCAACAGCGCGTGGAACATCACCATCAGCCCTCATCGTAGAAATAGCGGTGTTGTACGTGATGACGTTCGCCTTACCTTCCCTCCTTGCCAGCTC
>ADNK01000055.1:0-12500 GCA_000320545.1 Bigelowiella natans CCMP2755 | reverse complement strand
TGGTGGTCCAACATAATAAGCTTTTTCAGTGAAAACAATGGTGTTGTTCGTTACGCCATCACCCCCACCCCTTGTCATCACACCATCATATTACATTCGTTTGTTGTTGTTTTACGCGGATATCACTTCTGACCCTGCCCACCCCTCAGCGAAGTCTAGAAGCGGAAATGCTTAAGAATGGCGGAGAAGTGGGGAAGTATAAGTTTCTCTTTGACGCCATCAGCAAGCTTATCCTTGTAAGAATATTTCATCATTATAATGGCCAGCACCTCAATCACCCCTCTCTATCTCTCTCCTCCCCTCCTCGTTTCTCTGCTCCCCCCCCTCCCCCCTCCCCATTGGCAGGCAAATGATGACAAAAAAAGGCTGTACATCGTGGCGTTCTACGCAGCGATGGATCATAAGAAACACCTGTTCGAGTTTCAGCTCAAGGATATGGCAGAGAAAACGACAAAGCTCCTTAACATGCTGCAGCCAAATACTCGGGTGATCCATTCTCCCTATGTTGTTAAATGAGTTGTGTTGCTTTTCTTCATTGCATGTGGTAGTTCAAGTGTTATCTTTGCTGTTTCCTGGTCTAACAACATTATCACCCATTTTAGCCAATATAGCATCATCATCATGCCTCTTTCATCTATAGGAGAGGAGATCGCTGGAGGAATTTGAGAAGGACATGAAAGACCTCAATCAGCAGACTAAACTGGTCTCCGCATTCTTACAGAAGCTTCGAAAAGACGTGCAAGAAGGTGAAAGGGGGGGGGGCAGGGGAACTTTTCGGGTTGTAAGGGTGGGCGGTGTAGAGTGTGCATGAGTCAGTTGATTTGTTCATCCTTCCTTCTCGTTATAATGATGAGATGATGACACCACCACCACGACCAGCAGCACTAATACTGGCTTCAAACACACATAATAAATCCATCAATAAATAAATGAAATCGCATCTCACAGGAGAGTGCGTGACGATTCTGGACAAGCCCGACGATAAGTCTGCTGGGTGGTTCTGCATGTCCTGCAACCGCATGAATAGCTACGACAAGTTTGTCTGCGAGTGTATGGCGTGCCAGGTGCATGGAGAAAAGCGCTGTTTGCGCTGTAATCCAGAGCATCATGTACACTATCTTGATGACGTGTGAGAGGTTGGTGTTGGAGGAAGAGGAGGAGGAGAAAAAGAGCGAACAAGAGAAATCATAGGATATTTGCGGCCGACGGATATACAATCTACGAGCCAGCCCTTTCACTCCACCCCCCCCTTTCTGTTTAAGTTGAGACTCATTACCACAACAACGCTAGCAGTATCGTAGGTAGGGTAGATAGCCCTGAAGCCCCCGTGCGTTCTTCCAATCGCTTATTTGACGATCGACAAAAAAATCAATTGCAATGAAGAGAATGAGGTGGAGAAATAAAGGGTATTTGATAATAATGCGATTGAAGTTGTAGGAGTACTTTGTATAGGAAATCATATAAAGATGTATCATGACTGCATGATCACAAAGAATAGAATTTGCTGAAAAGTGGTCGAGCCATTATTATGAAAAAGCATGGCCACACACCGCTTCCATGAGCACCATCATACGGTTGTATGTTGTGCCGCAAATACTAGAATTTAATGCGTCGCTGTATCGTACGTGTATGCACGAGAGAACAATGACTGCGTTCCTTCACAGATAGTACTAGAGTAGTTCACAATGTGTATGTGTAGTATACGTCTACAAAGCGTAGGAGCGGACTACCAGCATCTAGCTATCATTGTGTGTGTGTAAAATAAGAGCGCTAATGCATGTCACAATAAGCATGTTGTATCGCAATAAGCCTGGCTGGCTCTAGAACCGGCTAGCTTGCTAGCTTGAACGTCTAGACGTGCTAGCGTGCACAGTTTACATAGACCATATGTGCGCCATGCTAGCAGCATGCTAGCTAGCTAGCATATCTAGATATATATGCATGACGCCATATATACTGCTAGACTGCCCTGCGAGCCAGCTCTAGCTAGCTAGCTAGAGCTAGTGCCGTGCAGCAGACCTGCTACAATACTAGAATAATTTTCTTTTGTTAGTTTAGCGTTTTGTACATCTCTAGATCTACATGATTCAGCATGTTTTAAATTTTTGTGTACTGGCTAGCTAGGCTTCTTGCTGCGAGGTGTCCAGATGGAAAGTGCACCATACTCAGGATATCTCGACATCTAGACAGGCTACGCGACGATACCCACCGATAGATCGACAATCTAGCTAGCATTTAGATATATACCACCCTGACCAGCTGAGTGATATGTGACGGATGGGATATGACTAGATGACGAGGACAGGGGCTCATCATCTAGTCGTTGCTTCCAGTTCGAGTCTAATACTGTGCGTTGCCACATCTAGACATCTGCGTGCGTTGTTATTTCGCAATTCATGAATTGCAATAAACATTCTTTATCTGGCTACTCTCTATCTAGAGGAGCGCCAGAACTCAAGCTCCATCATCATCAAACTCGTTGTTCCCAATTTTTCTTTCCCCCCGGTGTCACTGTTCCGAAACACTTCATCCTTAGGTTGCTGCTGTTGCTGCTGATGGTTTGGTTTCCTTACCTGCAGATGCTGTTTCTATCGCTGCTCGGCCCACTTCCTCTTTCACAAAACTATCATTTGAATACTCTCCAAGATCACTCGCTGAGTGGGTACTGCCTGGTGCTGCTACTCCAATACCATCTCCTGCAGTCTTAGCCGATATTTTCTTCGTATCCTCCTGGTTTCCCTGAAGATTGTCCCCTCTCTTCTCTTTCTCTTTGTGCTCTGTTGCGGATTCGTTCGATGTTCCATTTTCACTTACATCAGAATTCGCTAGTAAGTTCTTTGTCTTTTCCTCCTCCTTATCCTTTGTCTTCTTCTTCTTCTTCTTTTCACTCTTTTCCCCTTCTTCCTTCGTGATACAACTACCGCTTCCCTTTTCCATAGTGCTCACAGGGCCACTACTTGTTGATAGTTCTCCCGGCCTATTGGTACTATCATTGCTGCTTCTAATATTCTTCTTCTTCTTCTTCCTACTACTACTACTACTACTACTACTACTACTGCTGCTACTATTACTATTACTACTACTATCAGCGGTACTACTCTTTTCTTTTCTTCCAGTATCTTCATCATTCTCACCGAAATGACTGTCCCCACTACTGCTGCCGGTCTTTCCATTGTTACTATTCCTAGAATTTTGAGCTCCATTTGCCGCTTCTGATACTGCAACTTCTTTCACGTTAGTCTTCGTTGTTTTGCTTATCTTGGTGCAAGCTGTGCTGCTACTACCACTACCGTTGGTATTGATGCTCTTTTTCTCCTTACCTTCCACCACCGCATTTGTCTCCTTCTTTGTCTCATTTCTGGTTGCCTTCGAGGAGGAAGAAGAAGTCTTTTTCGTGGCTGAAGGAGCCGGTCCTGTTGCCCCGCCCCATGGCATGCTCACGGAGTCAACGCTGGACTCGAGGAGATACTCTGGTTCTGGAGGGAAGTTACAACTGCTGTCAGATAGAAAATCATCGCCACTTTGCTGTGGTGACGTTTGAGATTTAGAATCTTTGATTCCCGTCTCGGCTGCTAGAGTTTTCATTTGCTTTCCGTCGTCCTCCCCTCGCATATCTCCTCCTCCTTCTCCTCCTCCTCCTCCTCCTCCTTGCTCGCTTGTCTTCGTTCGAGATTTAGGAGATCTTAGAGATGCTGCTAGGGCACTCGGAATTAAAGTCTTGGTAGCTACAGCAGCAACAGATGAGAGGCTCTGATTCTTTGTTTTCTTCTTCCTACCGAGGACGCTCCTGGTGATGATCTTCTTTCTCCGTCCCTCCTTTTTCGCCTCAACCGCTCCTGTGGCTGTCTGACGCTTTTTGCTCGCCGCTACTCCCACATATGTATGACATATAAATGAAGATGAGATTCTGATGATGATGATGATGATAAATAAAAAAGTAGCACTACGGGGAAGGTATTTCAAAACAGAAAATGAAAATTTGCATATAAGGAAAATAATCTATTCACTCACCCAAGGATCGAAGTCTGCCTCTACTGCTGTTCGGCCGCAGTTTCTTGTCGCTACTTTTGCCGTCCCTGGTAGACGCACACTTTTTCGCCATACCTGTGCCCCGAGCAGCTGTCGGAGCCCTTGATGTCTGCGACGACGACGTCGCCTCAACCCGATGCGGAGTATTCACTAGCTCTTCCACAGCATTCTTCAATACACCCAAGCTCTTACCTGTAATTGTTGTGTCACTTTTAAGTATCATTGCTGCTGTTATGGTCATAAATAAAATGTGTTACGTCCTCTCTAATAGAAATGTACATATATATATATATATATATATATATATATATATATATATATTTGTGTGTGTGTGTGTGTGTATCAATATAATACAATAATAACCAATGTAGTAATAAATCGCAAAAAAATCAATATCGAATCAACATTATTGTCATCATCCTAATATTTCCTCCTCCACATCATACTTAAGCCAGAGTTCCGGGCCCTCGACTGACGTGGCTTGATATTTAATTGTTCTCTCAGGCTGTTCGCCGTCTTTGTTGGTAGGAAACTCAACGAACTATCTGACTTGCGAAGACCGTTCTGCTGCTGTTTTCTCCGTCTTTCTCCTAAATACTTCTTCCTTGTCTTGCCTTTTCGCTTCTGCTTACCAAATACGGGGGAATGGTATAGTGGAAGGCCGCGGTCCATACGAGTCTCCATTGCCTTAATACGTCTGATTCGTGTATTTGGTATATTTGGTCAGGTATAATGTTATTTGTACCATGCAAAGTGCTATTTCATCCATTATCTGAATTTGACGTGGATATCTACATAAACCCCACACATCCCCTCCACCGTCGCTCTACACAGTCCCCATTTGAATTACTCGTTGTGCCTGTGTCGGTTGGCATGGTAGCTGTCAAGGATCATAAGCTCGCGCTCATCTAAACAGTAGGGAGATCCCTTTTTCTTATGCTCGGTGTGCTGCAATAGTGATGGGAGAGTAAGCAAAGAGCGAGTCGATACTGAAAGAAAGTAACGTAATGTTCTTTAATTTGATATACCTTTCTACGTGCTGTCTGTGGCCTTTTCGGCCGCCTATACAACCTGGGCTCATATTCGCTCACAGTAGGTACGGTAAGCACAGACTTAACCTTATTGAGTCGGAACTTATGAACGAATTTATTTTCCATCTGCATTGATCGCCCTCCGATGTTCCGCGCATCGGGGAGGAATAAACCGGTGCGCTTATTCATCCTGTCTCAGAACCCTAGAGACGATTTTTAGGGTCCGATGACTGTATGAGTTCAGAACGATGAGCACTTCATAGGTGGTTCCCCATTGTAAAGTTTTTATATCAAGATTATCTTCAATGTAGTACAAATATGACAATCTGTAAAATTAACGGATTCCCATCCTACGACATGCATCAAAACTAACAAATTCATAAAATTGATCTGGTTGTTCGGAAACGTTCCTTTGGAAAAACTTCCTTTTGCTGAAATACTCTGACAGTTTCTTCTTTCCGTTGTCGTACTCTGTCACAGTGACTCACTGTCAGCAATTTAAGACATAAGAAATAATCTGGTAAAATAACCAGTGCATAATTTCATAACAAATAACAAATAATGATGCGATGACAAACAACAACATTCGCAACAATGATTTCGTCGCTCTTGACAATAATCGGAGAAATCCTGCCCGCTCATAAACGCGAACTCTCCGAGGATCCTATTCTCAGGTATTCCTGGGCGATTCAGAGCCTGCGACAATCTTTGTGGCACGTCGTACATTCGGAAGAAATTTCCGCATCGTCAGCCCATTGCCACTGCGGCTGTACAAGCGAATAGGAGAATCGAGGTATGTTTCAGACTTAAGACAATGAAAATCGGATGTGTGTCGTCAAATTGACGAAATATTCAGTACATATTCTCGATGCATTGATCTGACAGAAACCAGAATCGTCGATTCGCCAGCCCCCCTCCCTTCCCACGTTCCCTTGGAGAGTCGGGCACTGGCATGTCCTCCTTCCATCATCGTTCCCTGTTTGGGAAGCAGAAACGATTTAAGGTGCTCCGTCGTATATGTACTGCACCTTTTTGATATGAGATAGGGGGGGGATTGGGTGAACATGTTCGAATGCAAATTTCGATAGGTTCGGGAAGTTGATTCCTGAGGTGTATGGGCATTGTAGAGCAAAGATGCATGTTGCATAGGGATCCATGTCATTCAATAAGCAACTTTTGTTTGACACGCATTTCTGAGAATATCAGTGATTTTCATAATTCGAAATAACCCCAAATAACCCCAAACAACCCCACCTGTCAGGGTAAATCGAAAGGAAAACTGAAGCGCCAAAACAAGGGCAAGGTTGACGACGATGAACGAGGCGGAGTCAAGGCTAGGAATCTTCGAGTACGTGCGCTATTCTTGTCTGTCGATTTACGATGCGCTAGTCGTAACACAGAAACACCCCCTAAACCAAGCGCTTTAACGTTGCTCACAGGATGCTGGGAGCCGTAAGCAGAAGCTGAGGAACATTTCCAGACAAATGCAGAAAGAAAGGTGTGAAGGAAATAAGTTTTTAATGATATAGAATAGTATTCTTCAACGAGGTAAGGTATCAACAATATTAAAATCTAAACTCAGACGGAATGAGATTATGCGTGTGAAACGCATTGGTGGGCGCGGATGTCCTCCAAGAGTCATTGCATTTCTCCCTATATCAAAGAGCGCTAATGTAAAGGCAATCCGAGAGGTAGTAGTAGCCTGCTTTACAGACATAGGAAGCGAAATTGCATTACTTATTTTAAATATTACAGTGAATTGTGCGTAATGTTCCTCGTATATGGTTTGTGCGTGTGTGGGTTTGACGCGATTCTGCAGGAAATACTTCGTCGAGCAGAGAAGGTTTCATGGTTCAATGAACAGGTAGAGGAAGCGAAGTCTTATAATGAAAGATGAGGAAGATGCAAAATTTCCCTCCCCCGCTTTCTCCCTCTCTATCTCAACACACTCACACACACATGCTCACACGCTTTGCCTCGATCAACCACAGAAAAGGCAGTATAAGATACGCATAAAGATTGATGGGCGTGAATTTGACTTCATTGTGTACGATCCTGCGCGGGAGGCAATTTCTGTACTAGATGCTGCCAAGGTACTTTCTTTGTTTGGACTTGCAAGGGTTATTGAGACCGGGAGAGAGAGACAGAGAGAGAGAGAGGGTACGTAAGTTAGGTGTATGTGTGTGTGTGTGTGTGTGTGTGTGTGTTTTGATTTCGATGTATTCTACTCGGGGTTTCTCCTTTTCTCCTGTTCAAAGGCCGCCGATGTGATAGTCCCTGTGGTAAGCTGTGCTGGCGCTGAGGGATTTGACGTCGATAGGTAGTATTGGTACTGTGGCATACTCATCAATCATCATCATAGTGCAATACTTATTAATATATACATATGAATCGCAGCTATGGCGACCATTTAGTGACGTTAATGAAGTCGCAGGCCCTTCCCTCAATCATCGGCGCCATCACGATCGGTGTGTCTTCTCCCAAGTTATCATCCTGTGGATGCTACCTACCGTTGTCATCCGCGAACACACACACACACACACACACACACACACACTCCTCAATCGACAATGCCCTTCGATGAAAACGGCGTGTTTTCTCTGCGCAAAAAACAATATACAGCACATGCAAGCACACTCTAGCATGTGTTCTCGAAGCCCATTTTTTGCTGATTGTACATTATATCATATATATATATATATATATATATATATTAAGGTGTGTGTGTGTGTGTGTGTGTGTGTGTGTATTTATGAAGATGAGGAGAAAAGCCGAAAGAAGACCAAGGCCGTCAATGCTGGGTTGAAACTCTGCAAGCGGTATGTTGAGAACAGAACGACCTCAGCATGTTGAGAACAGAACGACCTCAACATTACAACGAGGATATGTTGAGAACAGAACGACCTCACTTATATCATGCATTTCTTCATATTTGACAAGTGAATATATATATATATATATATATATATATATATCGTTATGTATTCCTCTATCTTTTAGGTGGTTCACGAGCGTATTCGACAGCCCTCGCGTTGTTACTCTCAACTCCTCTAAGCAAATGGAAGCTCTTCTGAGGCATGCAGCGACTATCAAGGTCAGATGGTTATGATAATGGTGATGATGATGATGATGATGAGGAGGAGGAGGAGGAGGAAAGTCTTTGTCGTATCCTTCATCGCAAGTGGCACGTCAAACACGCGTATCAATAAACATGTCACCACTTCTAGACTCTATCGTATTATGCATATATCATCCCAAATTTTTGGCAGATATTGTCAAATTAACTGCCGATGCTCCACCTCTTTGCTAATATCCCCCCCCCCCCATTTTTTCTTTGTCCAGCTTTCAGAGATTACATGGCGATCTCCTCGTCCATATTTGATTGCGGAGTCGCTTGCCTTTGTTCCAAACAACAACAATCAGCAGCTGGGAACTCTGAGAGTCTCAGGTTTTTACGTGGAAAACGGTAGTTACGCTCAGCTATCACACACACACACACACACACACACACACACATGTAATTGCTACTTACATTCGTTCCATCATTATATTTTTAAGTCGAAATCCGCTTTGTGTGTATGTGTTTGTGTGTGTGTTATCAGAGGCCTCTCCGCTCGCCAGCTGGTACACATAACGGGTTACGACGATTTCCAGGTAAGAAGGAGTTGGTAGTAGATAGTAGATAGTAGGTAGTAGGTAGTAGGTAGTAGAGAGGAGAAGGAGGAGGACGAGCAGCCGCACAACTTCCTCATCACAGAATAGTTCCCCAAGGCAGCAGCATACAATTACTACTACTACTACTGCTGCTGCTCGCTCTAACACGATTGAAATAAATACATACTGTCAATCAAAACCAACATTAATATCCCTTGACACCCTCTTCTTTGATTTCCAGATTGCAAAGATCATAAACATCCCAAGGTTTGTAGTGTAGAGGAGGTGGTGTGTTAGCATCGTTTTGTTAGTGAAACGTTGGTGTTTCATAGCATCGTGAGAAGGTGTCCATATCACCCTTGCGTGAATTATTTTGACACACGCTTGCATACACACATACACATACACATATATTCTCAACTACACTAGTACCTCTCTTCCTCCCCATTCCGCATTCATATACCCGTGAAATGGTATGTAGTGAGGATGCACATAGAAAGAAGAAGATAGCAAAGGCCAAAGGGAAAAAAAATACAGCAGCACCAGCAGCAGCAGAGGGTCAGTTTTTCTTGTTATGCTTGTATCACTACTGCTACTTCTACACCATGTGTGTGCATCGTTATTCGGCTCTACCATGTAGCAGCAGCTACTACTGAAGAATATTCCAGTATGAATATGTGAAATTGAACGATGCTCTTGACCACATACGTCGTCTATCTTTTAGGATCGATGGAGGTGGTGGATATTGAGAATGAGAAGGAGGACCAGAAGAGTAGTAGCAGCAGTAGCAGCAGCAGCAGTAGTAGTAGTATGGCTCTCAGAATGAATATGTTTGTAACGCTTGGTTACGTTTCGATGACACACAGCTTCATTCCAACCACACGCCCTGATATAGCATCACTTGACTGATGATGATGATGATGATGATGATGATGATGATGACGATGATTGCGGTGATTGTGAGTGTTGATATATTTATGGCAGCGGAAGGGGCGGTGATAGCATCTAGCTCGACAGCTGAGGAAAGAGAACGTAATAATAATACAAGTCTTACACAACAAACAAGCACAATAATTACTGCCGTAGTAATACATAAACATATTATCTCACTCGATTTGTAAAGAAAAAAGCCCTCTCATCGTGTGAATACGACGATCACGATGATGACGATGATGCTGCTCTCAAATGCCTAAAATGATGATGGTGATGATGATGATGATGATGATGATGATGATGTGATAATGATTGTTACTCTTTCGGAGCGCCATCATGCCGTTGGCAGTAGAGTATGGTAATTACCCTAATTTCTTTCTCTTCTTCTTCTTCTTCTTCTTTCTCTCTCCTTAAATCTCTCCAGCTTTGGTCTCGCTCAATCCCATCAACAGTGCACAGGAAAACATCATCACAGGTGCTCCTCGCCATCATGTCGATCAGATGGAATATACGACACACACACACACACGGAGAGAGAGAGAGAGAGAGAGAGAGAGAGAGAGAGTCTTTTTCTATCTCGATTGTCCAGCATATAGGTTGATTTTGCACAATATTTCGTTCTTTTTCTTCTTTTTCTTTCATTCCGTCATCTTCGATGTGGCTTCATGCAGAGGAGGAGCTTAAAGCGAATGAAGAAGACGATAATGCGGGGCAGGCAACTGTTCCAGAAGGCATGGTTGATGATTGAATAACACACAACAACAAAGAAGGAGAAGAAGGAGAAGAAAGGGAAAAAGAAGAGGCTTCATTTTCAATATCATATTCACATAATGTTTAGAAGTTGTTGTTGTTGTTATAAACAAACACAGTTTAAATACATTAAAAATGAGCGTATATAAGTGTAGATATTAGCATAAATGAAAGAAATAACTGTTTGAATTCTCGAAAGGACGGGGTGATCGAGGATGTATGGCGCTCAATCGTATCAGACGATGAGGTCGCTTGCTCGCTGCAATAAATTAGCACAACACACACACACACACACACACACACACACGCGCGCGCGCGCACCACATCGATAGTTGCATGTCATTTTTTCTTCTTCTTCTTCTTTCTTCTTCTTCTTATTCGAAACATTTGTTGTTGTTGTTGTTGTTTTTGTTGTTGCTGCGTTATTACAGGACGACGATAACGAAGATCCCCTCCAAAGAATTCGCGACAGTAATACTGCTGTCACATCTATGACTAGTAGCCGAAGGAGGAGGTGGAGGTGGAGGAGGGGGGACACGATGAGATCTTGCAAAATAGCACATACATCTACAAAATAGCACATATGTCTACAACACACACACACACACACACACACACACACAATAAATACACGTAAATTATAGAAGTATGGGTTAGTTGTAATCGTATGCATATGATGCGTAGGTGCGGGGAGAAAGGGTAAGGGCGGTGCTGAATCGACGATGACGATGGATGACCTACACACTGGAGCTCGCTTAGAAAGAGACTTGAAACACGCGGAAGATCAAGAAGACGCGACACTGTCAGTACACTAATCATCACACATTCCGTCTAATTGCGTGCGTGCGTGTGTGTGTGTGTGTGTGTGTTTTTTGGTGTATATGGAAAAAATACTGATTTTGACCTACTTCTTCGCTGCTCCTACTACTGCAACTACTACTACTACTACTACTACTACTACTATCACTACTACTACTGCTACTCACAGAGCAAAGCTTCGAGCTACAATGAATGCTGAGAAGGAGGTTGGTGGCGTCAATCGGCAAGAAACAAATGACAAATAGACGAAGGAAGACAGAAACAAATCGTAATTCACATACGTGGAGATTTAGAGTAAATCTAAGCGACATATCACATCTCCATGCAGGCCAAGGAACAAACGCTTGAGGATCTTCAAAACTTAGAAAAGGTGTGTATAACTAGTAGTAGTATCACCATTATTATATTAGGCTTTGAGTGCGTGATTTGGTTGCCTTACTCACACTACAATATGTATTAACGAACACAACTTTTACCACTGCTACTACTGCTACTACTTGTAGGAGGAGACGGAGTTCCCTGACGAAGTTGAGCTACATCCTGATACTGGTAGTAGTAGTAGTTGTTATTGTTATTGTTGTTGTTGTTGTTGTTGTTGTGCTTCTATTTTTATACACACACACACGCACACACACGCAAGTACACGTGCTGTTCCAAGAAACAAAGAGTACTCTGTATCGTATCAGTTGCAAAGACGCGCTATGCCAAATATCGAGGACTTAGAAGGTGAAAATTGCTTTCTGCAGCATTTCTTATTATACACCAGGATAAATATGTGACTTTTGCCTCTAACTATGTTACATTAACAACCGATGTGTCTTCTCCTTTCTCCTTTCTTCTCTCTCTCTCTCTCCCCCCACCTCTCTCTCTCAGCTTTAGAAAATCGGAGTGGGACAACAGACAGATGCTGCCGGTTGAGTACGGGCATATCTATCAGGTAGTAGGTCTATGTGAGCGTGTGCATGTGTGTGTTTCTCCTTCTTCTTGTTGTTCTTGTTCTTGTTGTTGTTCTTGGTCTCTGCCCGAAGTTAAATATAGTGGCCATCGACTAACCACGGTGCATATATGCTTGGAATCGTCGTTGTCGTTGTCGTAACAACAGTTTCAGAACTTCGCAGCAGCTAGGAAGAGAGTGCTCACCTCGCCAGGGGGGTAATAGAAGGAGATAGCACAGGAGTATGCATGATGATGTAAATGTATACATCTCTCTCTCTGTGTGTGTGTGTGTGTTGAGCATCTCTCTCTCCTCATATATATATATATATATATATATATATATATATA